>NW_021024904.1:1496343-1522247 GCF_004153795.1 Camellia sinensis | reverse complement strand
CGATCCACAATGGAATCCGAGTTTATTGCTTTAGACAAAGTAGGTAGACGTCCACATTCTGAAAGCACCGTGGAGAGGACGAATCTGTCTTAAGGACACAGTGTCAAACACAGGACTTGATCAAATTATAATTCAAAAAAATTAAATCAAGTAAGTTATTTAATTTATTTTCAGTGTTATTATTATTTATTTAAATTAGATTTTAATTTTATTTTTCTAACAAAATAAAATCTGTTTTTATTTATTAATTTTTATTTCGAGTTTGATTTTTGTAATCAAACAAATTCTCTCATTTCCTTTATTTCTTTTATATTTTGTTTGTTGTTAAGTACACAAACTGAATTAATTAATTACAGTGAAGATTGTCCAACAAAGACGATACCGTAAACGATGGATAGATGTTTGTAAATATCATCTCTAGTGCATACCCTCACAAGACTTCACTCATCCAACAACTTGGAAGTTTAAAAGGCTTGCTGTATTCGCTAAAAGCAATTGCATTTCCAAGTGACATAGATTTTTAATTATTCAACACTTACAATGGTTCCTTCTTCTGTCAAGCTTTCTTCTATATCATTGTGAGTGTTCTTCTTCTTTGACTCTAACTTCTGGCAGTACCTGAAGTACAGCGGCGACGACGGAATTGAACAGCAGCAATAAGGACAACGTCAACGGCGATGACGGATGTTGATGCAGATCTAACTTTCCAAACCACATCTATGAAAAGATTGGTAGTTTTTCCTAGATTGTAACTAATTTTTGACAAATTTGTTTTTGTAGTTTGTTGTTTGGTTGTTTGTTTGGTCCTTTAGGGTCTTATTTTATTTTACTCTGTATGTTCTTTGTTTTTGTCTTAATATAACTGTTTTTCATCTTCCTTAAATAAAAAAATAAAATAAAAAATCATTCCTTTGTAAAGACGATACTGTAAACGATGGATAGATGTTTGTAAATATCATCTCTACTGCATACCCTCACAAGACTTCACTCATCCAACAACTTGGAAGTTTAAAATGCTTGTTGTATTCGCTAAAAGCAATTGCGTTTCCAAGTGACTTTCTTTGCTTTTATTTTTGGTTGTAATAATGACCGAGGTGATTGTTTATCCAAGCACCATAATAAAATAAAATGAAATAAATTGTGTTCCCTTTTTACTTATTGGGTTTGTTTTTATTATTTTATTTTATAGTCTTCCCTCTTTATACAAATGAATCACAATTATGATTTTTAAATACATCATCAATTTTTTTAAAAATAAAAATAATAAAATAATGTAATTACAATTATCAGACATATGTTTATAAATATTAGAATGAAGCTAAACATACAAGAAAAATTTGATGTCCACGTGAAGGGCTGTATGACAATCTTTGTCTTAAAAATGATTAAGACCACAGACAAAATATATTTAAATGGTTGATAGTTCAATGAATTATGAAGGGGGGCATTAATTTTAACATTTTTCCTCAAAAATAATCAAAACCTAATAGCGCTAACTGATGGTTGGTTATGAACTTTAAAATAGTTTTCAAGTTGCTTTGCTCACTCTTCACAAAAATGATTAACTGGGCAACAGACTCACTTACCTGAAAAAATAAACATAACAGAGACACCAACACATTCTAAGTCAAAATGTATCTTAACCAAAGCTCATTAATAAGATGCACAAAATTCAACTTCTTGTGAAATGTTTATCTGAGAATTTTTACAAATATATTCCTAAACCGAGCTCTTTTGGATCTGTTTCCACCATCCATGGAGGCCTGTTGAAAAGAAAAGTTACGTAAAACTACATGCTCATATGAATGGTAATGACAGAAAATTGTTTTTATCTGAAGCAAAAGTTATTACTTGTTCATGACAAAATTAATCGTTCCTTGTGCAGCTCGTTTTAGAAGAGCTTCCCTTGCCTGAATTGCAATTCCTTCAGACTGCATGGCAAATGTACTATAGAATTAAAAGGCACGGTAAAAGAAAATCTGCAACCTATATTATTTGGTAGTTTGAACATATATATGGAAGAAAAACAAAGAAAAAAAATGGAAGAAATCAAAATTTGAAATAAAAAACTTAAGGCAGTTATATAGGGGTAATTTGGACATGAAAAAATGCATGACATGGTTTCGTCAAGTAAATTGTGTGCTTTATGTAATAGAATTGATATATGTACCTCTTCTGGGAACCAAACACCTAGTTGTGTGCTTCCTTCGAGAATGGCACGTGCAAATGCAGCTGTGGCAGTTCCGACTGATCTGCAAGGGATTAATTAAATGCACACATGTTATGACTTATGAGTCAAATAAATCCTTGGAAAATTATCTTCTTTAAAGGATAATCAAATCAATTAGCAAGGTGAGAATAAGTAGATCAATGCAGGTAAAGAGTATAAAAAGACTCTAGACAATAGAACTTGCACAGAGAGTCTTTTGTGACTAAATAGAGCTAATGTATTGCGCCCATCTGCACACTCCAAATCGACGTGTTCATAAGGAAAATGAAGATGAAGCGACATACTTGATGCAATGTACAAGTCCAAAAAAAAAAAAAAAAAACTAATATAAACCAGTCAATTCATTTAAGTATTTATGTAGTACCATACCCTCATTGAAACACGCTCTCCAGCAATTCCATCAACTGCTTGAACAACTGGGTCAAATTGTTCAACCAAGTTTTGAACTTTACCCCGGTCTCTTAGAAATTCCTGGAAGACTAGATCAAAATTACGTAGGCCTATGAGGAGGAGCTACAATAATAGTGAATCATACAATTGGTGTTTGATCACAATGGTAATTAAGTATAAATCGTGAATCATTTGTTTCTCAATTCTCTTTGCTCTTTGTGTATGGGATAACAAGTCCAATTTTATAGTGCAAATTATCATTAAAACATCATATAAAACTCTTGTAAAAAACCAAAAGTGATCCTCCTTATGTTGCGTTTGGTTGGGGGATTTGAGGAGGGATTTGGAAAGGGAAAGGGAAAAGGCGTGTGAAACTAGGTGAAATATAGACATGTTTTATTTACATTTCACCTACCTTTTCTATTTTCCTTTCCAAATCCCTCTCCAAATCCCCCAACCAAACACATCGTTAATATATTAACAAAGGGATTCTGCATCCACTGTACTGAAATGCCAAACTCTATCCCATAAAAGCTGATATCAGAAGTAACTAAATTATCTTGCTAGAATTCAATAACCAACTTAAAAAAATATCATTGCCATTATCATTTGTTACTGGATTAATAACCATTTTGCAGTAACTCAAAGATAATTTATAGAGCAAGGCAGCAAGGAAAATAAAAGCAATGTGAAGTAAACAAGTGCAAAGTAAGTGATTTTCAGAATGTAAAAGCATACCCCGGGAAGAAGATTAGTCATCACTTCCATTCCCCAATTTCAGAAAAATGGTGCAGTTCCAAATCGAGTTGCAGTTGGTACTTGTAGGACCTCATGGGCACTTCTCACCTCTGGCAAATTCCTGGAAACAATGTTCTGTGATTTAAGCCCTATCATTAAAATCCAGTGCAAACTCTGATCATTGAATTTAATTGAAGTACTGACTGTATGTTAATTGTGGAACTTAATAACACAATCTACATTTTTTTTTTTGTGGCAAGCATTTCACATGGCATGACAAATCAACTTCTACTTTCGGGGGTGCCTTCAACTTTAATAGAATTCAACTTGGCATGGGCCAGTGAGAATTTTTTGAGGGGTTTTTTAATATGAATGCAGCTGGTTTTCAAAAATGGATGTAATAAATAATCTTGTTTCCTTGTGTTTTTGTTATTCTGCAAGTGGCCAAAAAATTTAAAAACATATGGACCCGATGGATGCAATGATTGCAACCTTATCTGTTGATTGTCTTCTATGAAATAAATAGTGTTTTTCTTTATCCAAAGAAATTTTCTTGTAGTAATTTTATGCAACTAAAAGTTGATATTAGTGAGTAGCAGAATGACCCCACTCAGGAAAATTGTTGGCTCACTGTGTATACATGCAAGTTTTGCTGTCTTAAGAATGGTTTGTATCATACTAACTTACAAGAGATAAACATTTCTTTTTCCAATCCTCTTCCCATAGTCGATGTTAAGCATTCCAGTAAAAGGCTTTAGCTTGCTCTTTTCTCCTGATAAATGTATTCCATTATCTGGGTGAGATGATGATATAATATACGTCAGCAATCAAATTTATAAAAAAATATTGTAGCTATACGCTTAAAACTGTTGAGGATACTAATAACTCTGCAGATACTACCTCTGCAGAGTTACCTACTCAGCTCACAGATTAGTTTCAGGTTCAACAGATCAAGACAGCTCAAAGAGGTCAAGGAGCTAGCTGAGGTCTCATTGTATCATTTCTGTGCTGCAGCTATAGCTGAACATTTGCTTCAGTTAGTTAGATAGTTTGTTAGGTGGTTAGTTAGTTAAGAGTTAGTTATCTTCTTCTTGTATATATAGAAAGGGCTACTGAATATTTGTAAGTATTGAAATTGAGTTGAATGATATATACTTGTTCTGTGTTTTTCATCATGGTATCAGAGCATTGATGCTCTCACGGGCTCCTGATCCATGGCAACTTCATCTTCCCTATCTTCATCTGTTTTATCTTCTTCACTTCCTTCAAATTTAACACTGCTGATATCCAATCTTCCATCATTTGTCACTGTAAAGCTCGATGGATCAAACTTTATCATCTGAAAAAATCAATTGTCCAACATTCTCAGAGCTACTAATCTTCTAGGTTTTGTTGATGGTTCAACACCGTGTCCTTCTCTTACAATTACAGATTCAACAGGAAAGGAAGTGCCTAATCCAGATCATCTTCAATGGTGTATGATAGATGCTCATCTATTGAGTTGTATCACTGCTACACTTACACCACCAATCTACTCAACTGTGCTTCAGTATTAGAATTGCTTTGAGATTTGGTCTTCTCTGAACAAGAGATTTACATCTCTGTCTCGGTCTCATATCCATCAATTGAAGAACAAGTTGAATCTTGTTTCCAAGAAATCAGATACAATGGAGGAGTACCTCTCAAAGATTAAGGCCTTAGTCAGTCAACTAGCACTTGCTTCAGTAATCGTTGAAGATGAAGATTTGGTGTTAATTACCTTGAATGGTTTGCCGTCTGAATATGATGCTTTCACCACAGCCATTCGTGCTCGATCTGACACTATAACTATGGATGATCTATCATCTCTGCTATGTTCTGAGGTGATTCATTTGGAAGCTAAACACAAAATAGTTGCAGAACCAACTGTTGCATTCTCTTCATTTAAAGGTTCTGGATCTGTTAATTCTGCTTCACGAGCACCTCCTTTCACTTATTCAAGAGGCAGATCATTCTATAGAGGCAGAGGAGGTAGAACTATAGGATCATATAGAGGTAATAGTCGCTATTATAGCAACAACAAAGGTAGAGGACGCAATTTCAATCAAGTCTCTTCTACTTCAGGTTGTCAAATTTGTGGAGGACTGAGTCATTCTGCACTTGATTGCTAGCATCGCATGGATCCTCAATATCAGTCTTCTTCACATGCTTCTACTCATTCTCCATCCTCTCAATTTTCTTCATCTCAGCAACCTAGAGCACATCTTACATCTTCTTTACCTGGTTCTAGTGTTTCTTCACATCTGTCTCAGGTTTCTTCAGATTTTCAGTCTAGTCCTTGGTACTTAGACTCTGCTGCCACTGATCATATTACCAATGATCTGAATCATCTCAGTAACTATCAGGCTTATCTAGGTTCAGATCACATTACCATAGGAGATGGAACTTCTATTCCCATTCAGAACATTGGTAAAGGTCTCTTTCCTACACCTCATTATTCTTTCAAACTCAATAATGTTCTTCATGCTAATTATATGTCTTCTAATCTTGTTTCTGTTCAAAAGTTGGCTAAGGATAATAATTGCATTATTAGTTTTGATGAAGCCAATTTTGTGATTCAGGACAAAGTTACGAAGAGAATTCTTCATCAAGGATCTAATCTCAATGGATTATAACATTTTCTTCCATCAGTCATTAACACATCTACTTCTACTGCCTTTGCTACTCCAAACACAGCATCACTCACATCTGCTACTACTAATGTACCAGATTATGTTGTCAATAAGTCATTGCCTACTTCTAGTATTGTATCGCATAATAGATTAGGTCATCCTAGTAGTTTGAAATTTCAGCATCTAGTTCCTCATTTACAGCTTACTACAAATAAATCTGTTAAGTCACTTGATTGTATTGACTGCTGTGTTGGCAAAAGTCATCGTTTACCTTTTCAATTGTCTAATTCTTCTGTAAATACACCTCTCTCATTGATACATAGTGATGTTTGGGGTCCCTTTGATTCTACATCTAGCTTCAAATATTATGTTCTCTTTGTGGATGATTTTAGCAAATTTACATGGTTATATCCTTTGGCTTATAAAAGTGAAGTGTATAATAAGTTTCTTGAGTTTAAAGCTTATGATGAAAAACACAGAACAAGTATATGTCATTCAACTCAATTTCAATACTTACAAATATTCAGTAGCCCTTTCTATATATACAAGAAGAAGATAACTAACTCTTAACTAACTAACCACCTAACAAACTATCTAACTAACTGAAGCAAATGTTCAGCTATAGCTGCAGCACATGAATGATACAATGAGACCTCAGCTAGCTCCTTGACCTCTTTGAGCTGTCTTGATCTGTCAAACCTGAAACTGATCTGTGAGTTGAGTAGGTAACTCTGCAGAGGTAGTATCTGTAGAGTTATTAGTATCCTCAACATCCCCTTGCAAGCGAATGGGGGAAGATGGACACAACATGAGCTTGGCTTTAAGATACAAAAAACGAGAAACAGAGAGGGGCTTAGTGAATATGTCAGCTAGCTGATCAATGGTAGGAATGTACTGAAGAAGCAACTTCTTAGCCATAACTTGATCACGCACGTAATGACAATCTACCTCAATGTGTTTAGAGCTTAAATGAGTATCCTTAACATCCCGTTGCAAGCGAATGGGGGAAGATGGACACAACATGAGCTTGGCTTTAAGATACAAAAAAACGAGAAACAGAGAGGGACTTAGTGAATATGTCAGCCAGTTGATCAATGGTAAGAATGTACTGAAGAAGCAACTTCTTAGCCAGAACTTGATCACGCATGTAATGACAATCTACCTCAATGTGTTTAGAGCGTGAATGAAAAACAGGGTTGGAGGCTAAGGCAATTGCAGAAACATTATCACACCAAAGTGGAGGAAGCACATGAGAGACAATAGATAAATCTTGAAGAAGCATGCCAATCCAAGCTAACTCAGCTGCAGTATGAGCAAGAGACCGATACTCTGCCTCAGTAGAAGATCTGGACACGGTTGGTTACTTCTTTGCTGACCAAGAGACAAGATTATTACCTAGAAAAATGCAGTAGCCTGAAGTGGATTTATGGTCAATTATATCACCAGCCCAATTGGAATCAGAGAATGCATGAACATCAAAGGAACTAGGGGAATAAGAGAGACCATGAGTAAGAGTGCCTTTGACAAAATGAAGCAATCTTTTCACAGCAGCAAAATGTGCTCAAAGATCAGTTTTAGGTTCGACAGATCAAGACAGCTCAAAGAAAGTAGGTCTAGCTGACTGTAAGCCATGCTCATCTCCTATCTCTGTCAAACCAACTCTTCCTCCCAATGTTGATCATTCAATTTCTGATCCTGCCCTTTATCGTAGTCTGTTTGGGGCTCTTCAGTATCTCACCATTACTCGACCAGACATTTCCTTAGTTGTCAATCAATCTTGCCAACATATGCATTCACCCACTGTTGGACATTTTGCTGTTGTGAAGAGATTGCTTCGTTTTGTCAAAGGCACTCTTACTCATGGTCTCTCTTATTCCCCTAGTTCCTTTGATGTTCATGCATTCTCTGATTCCAATTGGGCTGGTGATAAAATTGACCATAAATCTACTTCAGGCTACTGCATTTTTCTGGGTGATATTCTTGTCTCTTGGTCAGCTAAAAAGCAACCAACCGTGTCCAGATCTTCTATTGAGGCAGAGTATCGGTCTCTTGCTCATACTGCAACTGAGTTAGCTTGGATTGGCATGCTTCTTCAAGATTTATCTGTTGTCTCTCTTGTGCTTCCCACACTTTGGTGTGATAATGTTTTTGCAATTGCCTTAGCCTCCAACCCTGCTTTTCATTCACGCTATAAACACATTGAGGTAGATTGTCATTATGTGCGTGATCAAGTTCTGGCTAAGAAGTTGCTTCTTCAGTACATGCCTACCATTGATTAGCTGGCTAATATATTCACTAAGCCCCTCTCTGTTTCTCGTTTTTTGTATCTTAAAGCCAAGCTCATGTTGTGTCCATCTTCCCCCATTCGCTTGCAAGGGGATGTTGAGGATACTAATAACTCTGCAGATACTACCTCTGCAGAGTTACCTACTCAGCTCACAGATCAGTTTCAGGTTTGACAGATCAAGACAGCTCAAAGAGGTCAAGGAACTAGCTGAGGCCTCATTGTATCATTCCTGTGCTGCAGCTATAGCTGAACATTTGCTTCAGTTAGTTAGCTAGTTTGTTAGGTGGTTAGTTAGTTAAGAGTTAGTTATCTTCTTCTTGTATATATAGAAAGGGCTACTGAATATTTGTAAGTATTGAAATTAAGTTGAATGATATATACTTGTTCTGTGTTTTTCATCAGAAACAACCCTTTACTATATGCAACAACCTCCTCTCCAAGAAGTAAAAAACTAGTGGCTAATATTGTTGGGCCAGCACCACCAGTGCCTGCTGTGTAGTAGGAGAATCTGAAAAATAATATACCAGCATGTAAGTTGCTAAATCCTGTAAGAAAGAAAATAGAAGAAAAACAAAATATTTGTTGCTTTTTAGCCCCGGTTCAAGATAACTCTCAAGCAAAACTTATGTATGCGTAACCATGTTGGATTTGCATTTAATCAAGTATCTTTACTATTAACCATGTTGGATTTGCATTTAATCAATGTTTGATATTATCAGAAACTGATAAAAAAAGAAGCAAGTCTTGGAACCCACATCGGTAGCAGGTGAAATGATTACCTCAGTCTCTCAGGCTCACTCTTGCTTTCACTTCTTGCAGCATGAGCTAACTCTGCAGCCATCACTACCATGAAAATGTTATGAATAATCAAATTCCAGAGCTGAAGCATATTATCACTATCAGACATAATAAAGTAATCATTTTCCACATAAAACATATTATGGCTTCATTTCTAAACTAAATATGAATTGCAACCCACACCACAAGAAATTAGTCCTTTAGAGACTAATATTTAGGGACTAATTAAATTTGGTCGCTAAAAATAATTTTTTAGGAACAAATTTAAACATATGTGTAGACACCCCATTTTTGACCGTCCTCAAGACTTGGACGTCATCGTTTGAACACTCGATGATCATCCATGCTCGTGTTCGTTTTGAGTTCTCGGGGGTCTCGGCTACGCGCCTTGCCTCAAGATCTCTTAACTTATTTGTTTTGTGCTTGGTTGTGGACCAAGCACTTGGGTTTTTACCTCTAAGGGCAGGGAATGGCTTGTTGGCCATCCCCACACCTCACCGGCCATGGCTTAAAGCTACCAGCCCTGTTTTCTTGCTACCGGCCAAAGGTGTTGGCCGGTCGGCAATGTTTTTGGTCAGCCGGCCATTGTTTTGACCAATCGGCCACTTTTTCTGGCCGAGACCTTTTCTTGAGGGGATTTGAACCTTTTGAACCCTTGTTTTAGCTTCTTGAGGAAGCTTGAACCTTTTGAACCTTTGGTTTTAGCTTCTTGAGGAAGCTTGAACCGCTTGAACCTTTGGTTTTAGCTTCTTGAGGAAGCTTGAACCCTTTGAACCCTTGGTTTTAGCTTCTCCAAGAAGCATTGACCCTTTTGCTCTAGCTTCTCCAAGAAACTTGACCCTTTTGTTTTGGCTTCTTAGAGAAGCTTGAATCCTTTGCTTAGCTTCTTGAGGAAGCTTGACCCCTTTGCTCTAGCTTCCTCAAGAAGCTTGGCCCTTTTGCTACAAGCTTCTAAGAGAAGCTTGGCCCCTTTGCTCTAAGCTTCTCCAAGAAGCTTAGACCTTTGTTCCTCTATAAATGAAGAGCTCCTCTTCCATTGCAAGGGTTCCAAGAATTTTGCTAAGGCAAACAATATACATCTCTTTATATCTCTATATTCTGAGCTCCAAAAGGGTTGGTTCTTGACCCCTTTGCACCACACCTCATAGCCATACACCTCCATCATCCACCTAAGCTTCTTGGAGGTCTTGAGAGGGCTTAAGGAGCTGGTTTTGGTCCAGAGAAGCTGCTGGAGTTCTTGGCTACAAGGGTAACACTCTTATTCCCTCTTTTGGTCCTTATTTTGCTTCATCTTTTAGCCTTACTTGCAAGCATTTTTGAGCTTTGTCATAAACTGAAAAAAGTCTTATTTTGATCTCCTTTTGAAGTTTGTTTAAGATCACTTTTATATTTGGGGTTGTTTACCCCCTCTTAGGCCTTGTTTGGCCTCATTTTTGTGCATTTTTTGTGAGCTTCGGGACCACCTTGTATTGACCCTCTCACCACTGAAATCCAGAGGGATTTCAATGGTGGGGATGGTGTTTTGAGGTCCTCCCCTCTCCTTGTTGTCTTCAAAACTTGTCATTTTAGCCTCATGTGTGAGCACCTTGATTAAGTCCATGTTGGCCATGTCTTAGTTGGTATTTGTGGTTATTTTGCCATGTTATAGCACTATTTTAAGTTGGTTTAGACACACCATGCATGCTTTGCATACTTGTCTTGTAATGCCATGAAATTGCCTTAACATGCATCATGTTGTACCATAACTTTCTAGCATGATTTTGGCTTAGCTTTGTGAAGCTTTTATGCATATTTTGGCATGATTTAGGTCTGATTTTGGTTGTTTGGGTCATCCATGACTTGTTTTGTATAGCTACCATGCAATCTAGCTTGTATGCTTTGAGTGTTGGCTCTTCTACCATGCTCTGTTTGCATCATTTCAGTGGTTTGGCACCATCAGCTATGATATTTCAGTCCTTGTTCTATGCTTGTATGCTTGCATTTGATGCCCCTTTAATGCTTTAAAAGGTTGGTGTTTCATGCTCCATGTTTGGGTCATTGTGCATGCCTTTAGACTTAAGCCATTTAGATGCCATCTAGGTGGGTTTTGGGGCTCATTTTGGCGAGTTATGATTCTGTTTTTCATTGCATAATCCATGCCATGTTTGGTTGAGATAGTTGTAATGGAATGCTCCCTTTTGTGGCTTTGAATGCCCTTTGTTTTGGGCCCATTTCTTAGCATGTTTTTGCCTTGTTCCAATGCATGCTCTAGCTTTGTTTTGGTGTCCTTTGGGACTATTTTGGTCATTTTGGCTCTTTGGGGCTTGGTTGACATGGCCATGGTGTAAGTCCTTCTGCTAGTTTTGAGCTTTAAGTCCATTAACATGCAATGTTTGGCTTGATTAGTTGATTTGGCATCATCTTTCATGTGATTTCAGAGCTTAGTATGCTTGTCATTTGTCCATATTAGTCTCTTTTAAATGTGTTTAAGAGTTGCCTCTTTTATGCCTTAGATGATAGGCCTTTGTGCATGCATGTTTGCATATCTATTCCATGCTTTTGTTGCATTATATTGGCTACTTATATAGACATGGCTGAGGCTTGTCCATATTAGTCTAAGTCCATCTTTTGCATGTTGCTCAAATGTTGTTACATTGCTTCATGCTTACATGCTTTGGTTGCATAATGTCTTGCATGCTCATTTGTGTGAATATTGTCACATGCTTGCGTGTTTTCATTTTCATGTTGCATACTTAGCTCGCATGCTTAGGTTGCATTTGGTATGCATGCCTTGTCTCTTGAATTGATTATGATAGAGGTTGGGCCCATAGTGTGTTTATATGCATTACATTTGACATCAAAATGCACACTTGACTTCTTAGACCATCATGCATTGAAATGCGCGATTGGTGGCCCGAGGGTCGAGAGCCATACTCCCTTGAGTTCATAACATGATAGGGAAGTTGGTTGTGCAAACATTTGCTTTGAAATGCTTTGCCATGCCATGTCTTTCCTCTGCTGCTGTCAAACAGGATTCTGCAGGAAGAAATGGCCGACCGACCACATTCAGTGCTGGCCGGGCATGCATCGTTGGCCGAGAGCCTCACAACTGGTCGATGACCACTTTTCCATAGCCGGTAACCATCTCTCTTGGCCGGTAACATCCCACAGTGTTCAGGGAGTGTTCTAGAACCAACCTTGGGACTTGTGCAGTCTTCAGAGGTGCAGGGCAGTGTAAATAGAGGCAATTGTGGCATGGCAACGGGTTTCTGGGCAAGGCAAATCGAGCATGCATCATCCCATTATTCTGAGGCGGGGCTGCGGCCACCTTCCTCCTATAATTAATTAGAAGTTTTGTAATATTTAATTAGCTAGAGTAGTTAATTATTTATTTGGTTTGTATTATTTATTCGAACCCTCCGAGTGGGGGCAATGTTGTAATAAGTGTGTGTGTGTGTGTGATGTATGTCTTCCAACCCCATGTCTTTCTCCATTTTATTTACCAGCTTATGATGGTTAGATTAGGGCACGTTTCAATTAGCATACTTATGCTCACATGTTTGCATTCACTCATTTGTCTTGCATGCACCGGGCTCGGCGCATCATACTAACTGCATTGTATTTTAATTCCGAGTTGAATACATGTTATCTATGCATCTCACATGCCATCTTAGAATAGCCGAGCCTATCTTAGTTGCATCTTGCATGTGTTGCATTAACCATCTTAGCATGAACTAGGATCATGTATTGATTACTAACTAGTTTTTGTTTTGGCTCGGAGTACTCGGTGAGTGCTTATGCTTTAGCATCCTTGCATATGTGTGAGTGACTGCCATAATAGCATGCTTACTATGAGGCTAACTGCTTATGTGATGTAATTTCCTGAATGCCTGTGGGTGAAGGTTGGGTTGCTTGAGTTGGAATAATTCGTCAAAACCCGTGTTTTAGCCTACTTGCGAGTAGCAAAATTCAATCCATTTTCAAAACAAACGGATGTGCAATGCTTTGTTCCAATTTAGGCAATCTAGTCTATACTTGTATACTATGTGCATCGCGTAGTAATTCTAGGCTAATAAACCAGAATAAGAGCATGTAATGTTTTCAAAAAATCGATATCATGGTTAGTAGAGGCCGATCTTTGATCAGGCGAGCGGGGGTGCTCATAGCTGACCTTCCCCAATCGTACCCAAGTTCCCGAGCCGAGGTAACTTTGGTGATGACGGATACGTGGCCTTAGGCAATGAGTCAGGGTTTCCTAAATTTTCCCAAAATAAATATTTAGGTGGCGACTCTGCATCTGGCAAAGCAGTTCATGTTTGGCACTTCTTTCTAAAAATCTATTTTTCAAAACGATTTGCCGGATTTGGACTCTTTGACGATTCATCGGTCTTGCATTGCACTCCGCGAGATTGGATACAGGACCATGACATTTGAGTCCTGAACTGTAGTGAGCCCCCAAATGAACGAAACGAGATTCCCTTCAGGGGCGTTCGGGGGACGTCTACAATATGATAATTTACTTATAAGATTGATTTTCTCACTTAATATTTACATAATTTTTTTAGACCATTAAATTTGGTTGCTAATATATTATTAACATCTTTAGGGACCAAATATTTTCGTCATTATCAATTAAAAAAATTTTGATTATCATTTTAACAATTAAAAAGTTGGGACTCACTTGAGCCCTAACTTGTTCATTCTCTCTTCAACGGGTTTGCTCAATCTTCAGCCCTAAAGTCGGGAGCGCCAAGGCAGATTGGGAGCTTAATCTTCTTTAAATTTTGGTGCCTCTCTCTCTCTCTCTCTCTCTCTCTCTCTCTCTCTCTCCGTAATCGACCTGTAAGAGCTCCAATTCGAACTTTCAATTTCTTATTATTTCATAGATTGAACTTTTTTTGTGTAAATATATATATCTTAACACGTGTTGGATTTGAAGAATTTTTTACATAGATTGAACTTGTGTGTGTGTATATATGTACATCTAATCTAATGTGTGTTAGAGATGAAGAATTGTTTTCTTGCATAGTTCGATCAATACTGTATTTTGTATCCTGTTAATTTGTTGTTTCAGTGAGTTTTCAAGTGTTACACTATCATTTTCTTTTTTTTGATTTTCAATTTCTGATTATTACATAATTGATTTTCATTGATTTAGAAGCCAATTATGGAAAAGAAAAAAAAAGAAGAAAAATCAATTATGGAATTGTGTGAGGGTGTCTTTTACAGGTGAGAACGAGATTGCATGTCATATGCCTTTAAAACAGCTACAATCTCGTGTTATCTTTATTCTTGAGGTAATTCATTCTCCAGATATCTTGAATTTTTTCATACATTATATTATATATTCCTATTACATAACTGCCTTTATGTATGGCCTAACCATGATGTACACATATCTATGTATGCATTCATGAATATCTGTTAATCGAAGCAACATACATTCGAATTGAATCTATATAACTTGAAAATTAATACTCCAATTCCATCATATCCTATGACAAGGTTTTATAATTTGGGGATCAATGTATCAATTGGATATCATATTTTTCTTTTGAATACATCAATGGTAATGATTTCTGATATTTTGGAAGAATTTGAATGATTTTGTCATTGATTATATTATTAGTATGTTGACAAAATCATTCATTCCTTGTTAATGATTCGGTCTCGTTAATGCTTTGCTTGTATGACACTGGAATACTTTGATTTTTCGTCAGTGTCGTAGATGATGGATTCTGGGAAGCTCACTGCATTAACTACTAGCATTAAAGATCACATCTCGAGCCATTCTAACAATGGCTCAAAGGAAATCACACCTAAGCAACCATTTATAATTGGTAAGGCTATCTGACATTATTTTTCTTGAAATCTGATAGCATTTGTCATTTTTAAATATTATTTGCCTTCTTTTGTTCACATTACTGGCTTCTGCGTTGATTGCGAGAATTCCTGCTAGTGATTGCCCCTAAATTTCATACAATTTTAAAGGTGTAGCACACTTCTAATGCTCACCATTTGAATGTAGAAAAAAAAAAAAGAGGCTGAGTTTAGTGTATATGACTGACTGGGGAGAAATAGAGTGGGCTCTGTGGTGCACCAATGAAACACATATGATCAGCCAAGCAACTTGTGAAATTACACTGACGCAATGCAAACCCACATACACAGTTGCGAATAATTAGTTTGAAAAGAAAGCCAAAACAGCTTATCATCTTTTTTATGGCTTCTATTTATTTAGGTTATTGGATGCTTTTAAAAGGTAGTTGTTGATTAAGGCCAGGGTACTGTAAACGTCCCCGAATGCCCCGGGAGGGTGGAGGAACGAGTCCCCTCGTTCCGTTCGATATTGGGCTCACTACAGTTCAGGACTCTCAATTTATCACGGTTCTAAGTCTGAACCAAAGAGTCCAAATCCGGCAAATCGTTTTGAGAAAACAGATTTTTGAAAGAAGTGCCAAACATGGATTGCTTTGCCAGATACAGAGTCGCCACCTAAATATTTTATTTTGGGGAAATTTAGGAAACCCTGACTCGTTTGCCTAAGGCCACGTGGCCGTCATCACCAAAGTTGCCTCGGCTCGGGAACTTGGGTACGATTGGGGAAGGTCACTTCGTGAGCACCCCTGCTCGCCCGATCAAAGATCGGCCTCTACTAACCATGATATCTATTTTTGAAAACATTATGCGTTCTTATTCCGGTTATTAGCCTATATTTACTATGTGATGCGCACAGCATACAAGTATAGACTGGATCGCTTGAATTGGAACAAAACATTTCATGTTTATTTGTTTGAAAATGGTTTGATGGTGCTACCCTCAAGTAGGCTAAGACGTGGATTTACCACCCTCAGGTAGGCTTTAGAAAACATGATTTCGCCACTATCTAGTGGGCTTAAAACACACATTTGATGAATTGTTCCAATCCAAATAACCCAACCTTCACCCACAGGCATTCAGGCAGTTATATCACATAAGCAATTAGCTTCATGGTAAGCATGCTATCATGGCAGTCACTCACACACATGCAAGGATGCTAAAGCATAAAACTTACCGAGTACTCCAAGCCAAAACAGAAGCTAGGTTAGAAATCCATGCATGATCCTAACTATACAGAAATGCCTAATGCAACACATGCAAAAATGCAACTATAGCAGGCTCAGCTATTCTAAACATGGCATATGAAATGCTACAGCTAGCATGTATTCAACTTGGAATTAAAAATACGATGCAGTTAGTATGATGCGCCCAGCCCGGTGCATGCAAAACAGATGAATGAATGCAAACATGCTATCATACTGTATGCTAATTGAAACATGCCCTAATCTAACCATCATAAGCGGATAAATAAAAAGGAGAAAGACGTGGGGTTGGAAGACATACATCACACACACGCACACTTATTACAGTTATGCCCCCGCGCAGAGGGTCCGAATAAATAATATACAGTCCCGAATGAATATTACAGTCCAAATATGTACAAAACCCTAATTAATTAACAAATTAAATTAGGAAAGCAATAAATTGGCATGCAAGCCAGGGACTGCCTCAACTCTGCTCCGAATGATGGATGATGCATGCTTGAGTTGCCTTGTGCGGAAATCCACTGTGATACCCCAATTAGCCTCTGTTTGCAATTATTCTCGAGATGCGTGCCAAGCTTCGGAAGGCTGTTGATTTCTGATTTGCTGTAACAGAGAGCAACGAAGGGGCATGGCAAAGTATTTTCACATATGTATGCATGACTACTCTTCAGGGAGTCTAGTCCTCGATCCTCGTGCCACCAATTACGCATCTCGATGCATTATGGCCGAGGAGTCGATTTGCACGACTCAATATGAAATGAATGCACATATGGACACAACAAGGCCTAGACTCCATCATGGATAATCCGGAGCGTCGGCGACCAGGAATTGAGACACGTTCCGTCACTCGGAGTATGAAACGTACCTCGTTTCCTGTGCTCGGCCTAACTCCTATCCCCAACACGATACAATATGCATGACATGCATGAATGCAACTAAGATACAACCTAATATGCACAATGCTATGAAATGGCATACACGATGCACGAGGTAACATGGCATACACAATGCGCTAACATACAACCTAGCATACACAATGCTATGAAATGAAATGGCATATACAATGCATAAATGGACTTACACTAACACAAGTAGACCTCAGCCACACTCACATAAGAGGCCATAAGATGAAAATGAGACATTCGAGATGCGTGCACACGTGCACGCAAACCGAGGACCGAACCTAAGGCACGAATGCCACTCTAACAAAGCATGGCAAGACATGGAATATGGCATACAAGCATGCAAATTTCAGTACCAAAATATGATGCAAAACAGCCCCGAAACATGGAAACGTGGCACCCGATACATGGAATAAGACCCGAAACATGAAACTAAGTACATGGAATGACCTATGGCTATGCAAATCATGCATTATTTGAACATGGAATGTGAAGACAGAATCAAGAAAGTCCCAAAACAAGCACATTCACAGTTTTAAGCAAGGCCAAACAATGAACACAAATAGGACTAAGCTAGCATGCAAAAATGGCCCCAAAAGAGGGATAATGAAGCAAGTAGCAGCTGCTGGCCCTAAATGGAAAAGGGCCCTTCAACATAGTTGAATAGGGGCTCAAAATGAAGCACTTTATAGTTTACAATAAGCCACGGATCTAAACACAAACAGGCCTAAAACATTGTGCAAGAAATGGGCCAAAAGGGAGACAAAGAGGCAAGTGATGGTTTCTGGCCTCAAAAATAGGAGGGCCCTTCAACAAAGTTGAAGAGGGGCCCAAAACATAGTATTTTTCAGTTAGTGACAAAACCCAAAACAGTGCATATGTAAGCTTAAAATACTATGCAAAATAAGGCCTAAAAAGAGGTTTAAACACAAAGTGTAAAAAGGGAACCTCAAACAGCAAAAGATCCTTGATCAAACATGAATAGGGGGTCAAATTAATGCTATTTACAGTTCGGACCAGAGCCCAAAAATATAAGCACAAGGGGCTAACAAAACATGCAAAAACAAGGCCAAAAGGGGGATAAAGAGGAAAGTGCCAAAAGGAAGCCTCAAACAGGAAAATACCCTTAAACAAACATGAAAAAGAGCTCAAAATAATTCTATTTTCAGTTAGTGTCGGAGCCCAAAAATATGAGCAAGAGTGACTTAGAAAGCATACAAAATAAGCTCAAAAAGAGGGAAAAAGTGGCTCACCCTTGAAGATCAGACTTTAGCAGCCTCTTGGCTTGAGAAAAGGTGCCTCCTAAGCTTTGAGAAGATCCTCCAAGCTGCTGGAATGGAGTGGTGGTGTGGTGCTATGTGATGGTGTAGAAATGGGTGTAGGATTTAAGAGGTTTGGAGGGTTGAAGTGTAGAGAGAGAGAGATACAACCCAAGAGGCTTAAACAAAATTTTCTAACCCCCCAAAACTAGCTGGGAGTGCTGGTTATATAGACAAAAAGGGTGGAAAAGAGGGGGAAAAATGGGGGGGAAAACAATTCAAGTTTCCCCCCAAAAGGCCAAACCCTCGGACATAAGGCCTAGAAGAAAACAAAATTCACTTCTAGGACACACTTGGGGAGGGGGTTATGGCCGGCTAGCTAAAAAGGGCAAAAAAGTCATTTCACCAGCTAGGTGGCCGGCCTACTAGATTTTCTGGCCGGCCTGCTACTTTCAGGACTAAAAAAAAAGGGCTGCCGAAAAGAAAAGTGGCCAGTGGGTGATTGGGAAGTCCAATGGTGGCCATTAAAGTGTCCAAATTGAAGCCCCGGAAGTTGTATTTCTAATGGCGCAAACCTTGCATTAAAATTCCTCCTGTGGAAAAAGTTATGCCCTTTTTGGTGAAGCCGCGCAGATTTCGATCCAACCGGAGTGATGCCCTACTTCTCCCAACCTTGTTTTCTTCTCTCCTTTCCTCTTTTCTTCAACTCCAAATCCCTAAAAAAAGGTGTTTTGAAAGATTTTTCAAAAGAGTTCATCTCTCCTTCATTCATTTCCACTTTGTCCTCGCTCGGTTTACCGAAAAGCGCGACATTTAACAAAATGCGAGCGTCGGGACATCGTAGAAACTTTATTTCAAAAACGTTTTTGAAAGAGAGGGTTTCAAGGTCTAAAATCTTTTGATCAAGATTGTTTTGGTCCAAAAAGGGGTATGAAGTTGAGCTTTGACTCTCTCCTTGCCGAAGAAACTGAACCTTTCCCCTGCACACCTTTTTCCATCATGTAAATCATCAGTCGCGTCCAAGTCTTAAAGGCAGTCAAAAATGGGGTGTCCACAGTTGCCCCTCTTTGACAGAACTCGAAAGTCAAGAACTGACGGGAGTGAATGTTAAAGCCTAGAGACGACCCATTTTTGACAAGGCCGAAGACTTCGACAAACATACTAGATAACAAAGAAATGTGCCCGCAGGCATGCCTGCAGGTGGGGGGCAAGATGCAAAATGATATGCAGGAAGATTTTGATAATTGGACTTATACGCTTCGCGAAGCCGGTTTGATAATTGGACTTATACGCTACGCGAAGCCGGTTTTGAAAGTTGGACTTATACGCTACGCGAAGCCGGTTTGATAATTCAAAACAATGCAAGTGGAATGTGCGTGACAGCGCAAGTGAAGAGGTGTGCATGACAATGCAACCTAAGATGAATTCCAAACACACTGAAATCGTGTGGGGAAAGGGGACAGGGAGAAACATAGGGACATATCCCTGTGTTTCGGAATGGTGTGAGCATTGGAACGTATTCCGAACGCTTTTAACCGAAGAGGGAGAAACATAGGGACGTATTCCGGTGTTTCGGAAAGAAGGGAGAAACATAGGGAAGTATCCCAAAGTTTAGGGACGTATCCCAAGGATTAGGGACGTATCCCAAAGGTTAGGGATGTATCCCAAGGATTAGGGGCGCATCCCAAAGGTTAGGGACGTATCCCAAAGATTAGGGACGTATCCCAGTGTTACGAACAAGGAGAGAGAAACATAGGGAAGTATCCCGTTGTTTCGGAATGGAAAGAGAAACATAGGGACGTATCCCAGTGTTTCGAAAAGAGAGAGAAACATAGGGACGTATCCCGGTGTTTCAGAATGGTGTGAGCATTGAAACGTATTCCAAATGCTCTTAACCAGAGAAGGTCTAACCCGTCGCACGCGCGAGGAGAAAGAATGATAATTGCAAGTGAAAAGGTGCATAACAATGCAAGTAATGAGCGTGACAATGCTAGATAGATGTGCAAAATCAATGCAATGAATGAGCGTAACAATGCTAGTGAAATGGGTGCATAACAATACAATTGGAATGTGCATCACAATGCAAGTGAAGTGGGTGCATAACAATGGAATTGGAATGTGCATCACAATGCAAGTGAAGTGGGTGCATAACAATGCAATTGGAAC
Source organism: Camellia sinensis (assembly GCF_004153795.1). Taxonomy (NCBI): domain Eukaryota; kingdom Viridiplantae; phylum Streptophyta; class Magnoliopsida; order Ericales; family Theaceae; genus Camellia; species Camellia sinensis. The sequence goes on along the minus strand of NW_021024904.1, from coordinate 1,501,762 downwards.
GTGCGTGACAACGCATATTTGAAAAAATGCCGAATAAGGGAATACAAGCCTTAACAAGATCAATTCAAACATAACCTCCGATTTACCTCTCGGAGGGGTCACAATATATTTCAAAAGGATACACCTTGTGCATGCCAACTGACAATGAGCTACGCATCGAAGACATGAATTGAAAATTCCGCAGAAACAATTTGAGCCGAAAAGTAGGTTTCTCTTGCTTATACTTCCAAAACACAGTTACTACCTTTCTTTCCCGGCCATGTTCACAACTTTCCCTATTTTCCAACGGGGTGACAGACTAGGTTGGTTCAGTATCCAGAATTGAGGTGCATACACGCCATCTCAACCTATGGGGCTTCCATACAGATTTCAAGCCGGGGATACACCCCTGGGTATTTAAACCAGACTTTAGTCTCGGAAATCCCGAACCTTTGTGTTCTAGGTAATAGCCGTTCGAACTCTAGTTTCCACCGTCACAGTTGGTCTCCTAGGAACTCATTGTAAACACAACCAAGATGCTTCTGGCAGGGACTATTTTTCTGAGGGAGCACTTTGATTGCCATTCTAGCTTAAAGCAGACCTAATCTTGAGCTTGAGGTAGAGGCACACCCATACTTCGGAGTAGTGACAAGGCCTGAAGAGGTACATCCGGAGTACAATCACGGAATTTGCTGAAGGTGAAACACACTCAGATGTTTCGATTTTCCCTCTTTTCTTTTGCTTTGCAGTCCGGAACCTAAATAGCTTCAGATAGATCCTGATTTTACTATTCTCACATGACCTAGGTTGAACCCTGCAGTTTTCGAAAGAACAAATTCCCTTTTTTGCACAAATGTGGAGAATGGCACAGCACTCTGAGCACACAACAAATCATTTTTTGAAATTGAGAAAATGAGTTCTCGACCAGGTAGTGAACCTACGACTGAACACAGTGAAAAAGACTCAACAACGAAAAACAAAAGGTAAACAACCTAAACACATTGAGACACGCTCGGAATGACTCAAATCCAGAATCGAGACAAACAAAACAAGAGACACGACACACAGACGTGTTACAAAGACGAGAGACCTCTCAGCGCACGAGGAGCCAGTTTCTCTGGGTATTGTTTCCCACCCTTTTCTCATTTGTGATTCTCACGTCACTCTGGCACTCAATCTCTGTTTTTCTGAAAAAGCCCTTTTCTCACTTTTTCTCTCAGCGCACATCTCTCTATTCTTCAATCTCTCATTTTTTATCCCTCCCCTAGGTGGTTGGTGGATAAACAAGGAGTTGCGGGCTCTTGCCCCTAGTATTCTGCTAGATTCTCTTTCTTCTGCGCACAGCTAGTGAATTCCTCCCACAGAGGAATTGCGCTACAACTGGGTGTGTAGCAAATCTGTAGCTAACATCGGCTGTCGATGCTCTGCCGGGGAGTTTGGATGTGGTTAGATCTACCCAGATGAGGGAGTGGGATATCTTGATCCATTCCAGTTCGTGTTTCGCACTCGGCTTGATACCTCGTTGCTTGGAGGATGAGAGAGCTTTCAGCTCCTTTGTTGACAGTTTCAGCTGTGCCCTTTTCTGGCAGGGAGAGTGCCCTTCTTGGCCAGTATGGTGCCCTTTCTGGCAAATACATTGACAACAAGGGGGAAAGACAGGAAGCCTGACTCAACAGTGCCCCTAGTTCATTATTTTGACCATTTTTTGTTTTTGACGTTTTGCTAAAACAATTTTGACCAACATGAGAGTTAGATTAACACACTTGTTCGATTTTTGATTTGAAATCATGCAAGTCAGGTTATGAGCACTGAATTTTTTTCTTTTTTGGGTCCAATAAATGGTCTAGTTTGGGAAAATGAAATAATTTTCGAGAAATTAGTCAACCTCAGTAAAAATTTTCAAAAACTATTTTTGCAAACGGCCACTGCTCAACGAGCGCGGAACCTACTCTTGAGATGCACAACCTCATATCCGAAGGAAAATTGCCCCTTGCCTGAAAGACACTGCATGGCAACGGAAAGTTGCCCCTTGTTTGAATGGCACCGCAGCGCATTGAATGGCAACAGAAAGTTGCCCCTTGTTTGAATGACACCGCGGTGCATTGAATGGCAACGGAAAGTTGCCCCTTGTCTGAATGGCACCGTAGTGTATTGTAATCAGTCCTCAGAGCGATGATTGCAACCGAACTCCCGGATACAGAAAAGACAAAGATGACTAGAACCATCACATGGACACAGTTGAATTTGAAGTATTTTACGGCTGGACTTCAGAATGAAGTTGCCTACGTATCCCAAAGATGGGAATCAAGCCTCACGTAGTTTGGGGTAAGGTACACTCGGGTATTATCCTCTCCTTTTTAGGCTCTAACTTTTGCCAAGGCGCCCGTTGCGGGTTTTCGACCTTACGAGCTTTGTTTTTCTTTTCTTTTCAATTTTTTTCATTTCTTTTTCTCTTCTTTTTTTTTTTTTTGCATTTTTTTCTTTCTTTTTTTCTTTTCTTTTGCATTTTTTTTTGCTTTGCTTTTTTTGTATTTTTCTCTTGCTCTAACTTTTGCCCGGGTCGCCCTTCCGGGTTTTCGGCCCAACGAGCCTCTCAAAGGGTAAAAGTGTAACAAGTCCATGCCAAATGGTTTTAGGGTTTTGAAGCCATCCGTATCCAAGAGAGTGGCTGTTGTATTGATTTACTGAAGGATCCATCTTTGGCTCTTCGAGCATATCTGACATTTTTGCCCCTAGTTTGAGGGGGGGCTTCTGATCTAGCTTTACAAGCTTCCTTTGATCTGATCTTCTTGATCTGACTTTGGTGCCTCTTGTTCAAGGGCTACTTCAAAATGGCCACACAGGCCTTACGTTGCGGTTGACTGTTGAACACTCTGAATCCAGGTTCAAGGTTTGAAAGCAAAAGGGGGTCGAGTCTCGAGGCTGAGACCGATCCTAAGCTGCACAATCTCAAAAGTGATTCCACATAGGTCTTCGCAGGACAAAGCAAAATATTTTTTGAAATCTTTTAAGAAAGCGACAAATCGCTCGCGCTGAAGACAGTGTGGAGCCAATCTGGATCAAGCCTGGATCCTTCTCAGTACTCACATTAACAAGCATGATCTCAATCATTAAGGGTTTAGCATGCCTATTTTTCTCTCAATTGATCAAATTTTTGCAAATTCCGAGAAATTCCTTCCTCTTTGTTTTCACCGCAGTGTTCAAAAAGATTTTTTTAAAAAACTTAGGTCAATGCAATGAGTTCAAGGCACAGAAGAACAGGCGAAGAGCACTGTCATTTCATTCAAACTTCTGGCACAACTAGCAGATGACAGAGCAAACACAAGGGTGCGAAAATGTACTGCTATTTCATTCAAATCTGTTGGCGCAACTGGCTCCACGGCAGAAACAGACTCAAAAGAAAGCGAAAAGACAAACACAAAATGAGAAAGGGATGTCCGAGGTAACATCCTCGGAATCACCCGACTCCTACACAACAGGACTGACTCGATACGACCAGACAGACCTCCAATGACTCAGTATGAAAAGACTGACTCAACAAAAAGATCGACTTAAAACAAGACAACAGAGCTGACTCAATACCCAAGCCAGAACGTACAAAACTAGCATCCACAAATGCTCAAAACAGTGCGTGCCATACGCCACATCCGAAATAAACTGAACGTCGCCTGCAGGTGGTTCATCCCCCGGTCACAGTCACATTATCCCCCCACAAGTTCACTGATCAAGTGCCGATAGACTTTGCAGAGCTTGGTGCGACGATGACCTCATTGTCAATCAGATTTTGTATCTCGTGACGAAGACGGACGCAACCGTCAGTGTCATGACCGATTTGTTGATGGAAAGCACAGTACTTAGTTGGGTCATGCTTTGCTGGGAGAGGATCGGGTAGAGGCCGTTGTTCTAACGGTTTCAGATGTCCTTTCCTGAGTAGGACCCCTAGAGCTTTAGACAAAGGCATAAAGAGTGGGGTGAAAACCCTCTTGCCTTGGGGGAGATAGTCCGAAGTTCGGGGGTTTGGATTGGATGCACCAACAAAGGGGGTGGTTGTTCTTGGTGTGGTGGTGGCGACCATGCCCACTTCGGAAGATCTTGCAGCTGCGTCACCACTGGTGGTCGCATTCAAACTGCGGGTAAATGCCCTCCTGGGCTGTTCCTTCTCCTGGTCAATAAGGCCCTGCTTCATAGCGTCCTCGATCAGTACTCCCATTTCATGCAGATCTGAAAACGTAGGGAAGGGGAGCACGATCATTTTCTGCATTAGTTTGGGTTGGAGGTTGCGCACAACCATCCTTATCTGGTCTTTGTCGGAAGGCCTTGTAGCCATCATCGAGGCCTTTGCTCTCCATCTCGTCACGAACTCTGAGAAACCCTCCTTTGGCTCTTGGCGGGTGACTTCAAGATCACGAGTTGTGACCTCAATCTGTGTATTGTAGGAGTATTGATCATTGAAGGCCTCAGCCATCTCTTTCCAATTCTGTTTCACAGAGTTCTCTAATTTCGCATACCAGATTGCGGCTATCCCAGATAGGGTTCGGCCGAATAGTGACAGCTTCTGGGCTGTGGTCAAACCCATTGGTCTCAGGATATCAGAAAACAGGTAGAGGTGCACCATTGGGTCTCTAGAGCCATCGAATCGATCGATATGTGGCATTTTGAACCGATCCGGTAATGTCACCACTAAGCCGGTATAACCATCCTCTATGTCCGGAATGGGTTGAGTTCCTTGAGACTTCTTGAATAGTTTTTCCAGTTTACTCACCTTTAGTGCTGTGGGGTCCACCTCGAGCGCAGAAGGGGAATTCGGTAGGTTGGTTTGTGCTTTAGATAGCTGGGGTAAAACCGGGGGTGGGGCTAGCCTGACTGGAATGTCCGTATCATCCTGGACGTGGGTTGCCTCCCCGAGTATAGGAACTCTTGGTGGGGGAGGAGCCTGGCGTGAAGTAGATACTCCAGCTTGCTGCTCTAACCTGGCAATTGTCTCTGCCTGCTGGGCTATAGTCGCGGCTTGTTGCTTGGAGAATTCCGCTTGACGGACAGCATCTTGCTGCATGGTTTTCATACTATCCTGGAGTTGGCGCACCATCTCTTCCAGACTCGACATATTGTCCTGATCTAACTAAGCAACCGGTATATCTGTCTCTGTGGTAAAAGCAGATATCTCAACCCAACTGCACACAGGCGAGATGGATAATGACTACTGATCTGAAGACTGTTGAACTGATGACCTGTGTCTGACTGGCCTTTTTACTCTGTCTCTAGCAAAGGAACACTGATTGCCCTTGAACTGAATCTCTGACCTAACAAAGTCTATCAGCACTAGTCAAATGCACCCGGGGGATAGTGGAGCCTTCTGAAGCTATGGTTCCAGGACTACCCTAGCAAAAGAGAAAACAGACAGCATCTCAGCCCAATTTCACTGGAACGGATAGCAGAACGA
>NW_021024904.1:1471329-1487292 GCF_004153795.1 Camellia sinensis | reverse complement strand
CAAACAGGTCTTTATAATATAAGATGTCTTCCATCTGCAGCTTCCAAATTGCATAATTGGAAGGATTTAACTTTATCATTGATCCTGAAGTTGATGTGGATTACTCCATCGTCTTCTTCTTTTTACAGAAACTCTGATTCAAAAATCTAATTATACGGATCTCTCCGAAATACTCCAAATAGTTGGAAACCACTATTGGCTCGCCAAAATTGGACTTACTTAAGCTCAGATCTAGCAAAAATAAGTTCGATGGTTCAGATCTGTGGATGTACCTTAGCCACGTAGCATCAGATAGCCCTTTGCCTCTGGGTCGGATCGGGTCAACATGACGGTTGGCTGGTCAGCTGGGGGGATAACGTGGCAGACACGTGGCATTGCTCTAGGCTAACGTGGCGATGAGCTGACGATGACGTCACTATCACGAGCAGAGCACTCGTCTTCTTCCTTCAGCCGCGCTTCTGGCGAGTGTTCACGATTGGGATGACACGCCGGCACAGGCAACGGCGCATAAAACGCGTGCCTACAATTGGGCTTCATTCGCCTTCTTTAGGTGGCACGTGAGAGCGCATGGAGCCTCGTTTGGGGCTCTTCTTTGCAGTTCTAGACTCCTCTCGTCGAGAGCTTCCACCTAGTATGCTCAAAAGTGAATTTCAAGCAACTTGATTTCTGGCAGTTTCTAAAAAACATACCCTGTTTTTTTGAATATCGACCAACGAGGTTCTGATACCACTTGTTAGGATTAACATTAATGAAAGTTAGAAAATACTTGCGGCCGCCAAGTGACTCCACTTCGATTGGGCCACAAACATCCGAGTATACCATATTGAGCACTTCTGTTTTTCTCTTGCTCGTTGAACTGAATGACACTCGATGTTGCTTGCCATAAAGGCAATGTTCACACGGCTTCAAGGCACTCCTTGTGGATAACGGTATCTTGGATTGCTTTGCCAACAGATGCAATCCCTTCTCACTCATGTAAGCCAATCTTCTGTGCCATAAGTCCGGTGACTCATTGTCTTCTGCTGCATTAAGACTTCCCAGACAAATCTTTGTTTGAGTCTTGTACAGTGTTGAAGACATCTCTTCTCTAGTGATTGTCAAAGCTCCTTCTATCAGCTTTCAACAGCCATTTTCGAATGTACTTGTATAGCCTTGTTGGTCCAGGGCGCTTCCAACGATAAGAGTGAGGCACAAATCTAAAATATGCCTCACATCTTTGAGAACCAGCTTGTTCCCGACATTAGTTTGAATACTAATGTCTCCAATACCCACAATCTTCGAATAACTAGAATTCCCTTCATGTCCAAAATTTGTTGTGTTGGGCCTAAATTCTTCATGTCAAAATATTGCGACAAGTCCTTTTTCAACTTGTTGATCATAGCAGTATCTTGTTTGATGATTAACATATCATCGACATACAACAGTAGGATGATGAAGTTTCCATCCGAAAACCTTCGAAAATATACACACTGGTTTACTACTGCTCTTGTGTACTAGTGATCCACCATGAATGAATCAAACTTCTTGTACCATTGTCTCGGCGCCTGCTTCAGGCCGTAGAGACTCTTTTTCAGTTTGCAGACTAGATTCTGTTTCCCTTTGACTTCAAATTTTTCTAGTTGCTCCATATAGATCTTTTCCTTCAAATGACTATGGAGAAAGGCAGTCTTGACATCCATCTATTCTACCTCCAGATTCAAGCGAGTTGCTAATCCTAGAGCTACTCGAATGAAAGTCATCTTCACAACTAGGGAGAAGATCTCATCAAAATCAATTCCCTTCTTCTGCCTAAAACCTTTGACCACCAAGCGAGCTTTATGTTGCAATAGTTTACCGTTACCATCTTTCTTCAACTTATAAACCCATTTGTTCTTCAAGGCTCTCCTGTTTCTTGGAAGTGGAACAAGCTCATAAGTGCGGTTCTTCTACATAGAACTCATCTCCTCCTTCATGGCCTGCATCCAACAGCCTTTCTCTGTATGACTCTTTGCTTCCAAAAAACTCGCGGCATCAGTAATCAGAATATACTGAGAAGCGGGATATTTGGTTAATGGTACGGAAGCTCTTTCAGATCTCCGCAACTGAGGCCCAGTTGCCTCTAGTTGAACGGGTTACTCCCCCTACTCAACACCTTTTTCATCTGGGTCTTCATCTCTTTCCTCATGATCCTCAATTTCTAGCATAGGATCTTACAATTCTAGCACTTCTTGTTGCACATCATTACATCTAGCATTTTGTGATGGCTCGGGAGATGGTAACAAGTTTGGAGTGATGACATCTCTAGACTTTGTAGACTTCTCAAAATCTGCTACTGTTTGGTCTTCCTAGGTCCTACAACTTATACCCAAATGTTGCATCTAAATAGCCCACAAATACGTATGGAGTGGACTTATTATCAAGCTTCTGTTTGTTTTCCTGGGAGATGTGTGCAAACGCCTTACACCCGAAGATTCTCAAGTGAGAATATGATACCTTGGTTCCAGACCAAACTTCCTCAAGTATCGCGAAATTCAACGAAACTGAAGGCAACCTGTTAATGAGATAATAGGCTGTACGGGCGGATTCAGCCCATAATGACTTTGGAAACTTTGCCATTCTAAGCATGCATCTGACTGTTTCAACAATAGTGTTGTTCATTCTCTCTGCCACCCCATTGTGTTGTGGGGTACCAAAAACTATTGTCTCGTGCCGAATGCCTCTACTGGCACAATATGCTTCAAAAGCATTGGAAGTGTAACGCCCCAAATTTCTAGCCCAAATGATAATACAACAATTATGGCTCTTTCAAGGAAAACCAAATATAAATCTCCAAACTTACATTACATGATACAACAGTTCTTTATGCAACAATACATTAATCCAACAAGAAGTAAGTAAATAAATAAATACCCCCAAGTGGTTTACAAGTTTCCAAGGCTTGAGCCTGGTTACACAAAACGGTTATTCAAACCTACAGACATACAGCCTTTGGCTTACACACAGACTCACAACAAAATGAGAGTCTCGTACTCTCAATATACATTTCCTCGCCTTTAGTTAGGCGGCATCACCACATCTTTTCCTACACAAAAATCCCGTAGGGTGAGCATAAAGCCTAGTAGGAAATCCTTAACAAAGTATATATATTTTATACAAGTCTCAAGAGATGAAATGCACATGCCATGCTATGCCCTTTTGAAAGAAAATCACATCTTCATCTTTGAAAACCATCATACTCAATAATATCATGCAATTTCAATTCTTCAAAACTTAACAATTTATTTCAAGAGTGGTAAATACGACTCTGGTAATCCCTAGATTGGTGTCTGCAAGTAGACTATATAAGTACTACTAATTTGTCATTTTTACTAGCATTGACTGGAAGGCTCGACACCTATAATCTATCATTTTTACCAGTATTAACTGGAAGGCTCGACACCTATTCAATTTCATCTACACCACTTGTCAAGGCTTACCACCGTATTTACCCCAAAACCAATTCATGAAAACTTGTTTCTCAACATTCTTTTCTCAATGCAAGTTTTCAAATCAATTTTCAAAGTTTAATGTAATCAAATGAATTGATATGCCAATAACACAAGATGAATAACACAATTCCCTCTTCTCACGTATCCTCACCAATTAGTCATTTCAAGACTATTTCAACGTTTTGAACAATAATTTTCAAAATGAACAACAATTCTCATATTCCCTGAAATTCATCATTTATATAAATATAAATAAGAAACTTTCCAAACATCCATTTATTTTGACAAAATAAATATAATAATATCATCTCCAGGATTTTTCAGTTTCCTTAAAAAAAATCCCCAAAAATTCTCCTACGGTTTTCTCACTAAAACTATATACAACTTTTGAAAGAAAACTTTCCAAAATCATCTTTTCTTTAATCAACGAAGATCAAAACCCATAAGATCATTTTAAAAGAACAAGAGACAAACCCACTTTCAAAATCACTCAACTTCTTGAATCAACAATCAATTTTCAAAGCTATCGAAAGATGACTTCAAAAATCATATAGATCTTGCAAAAATAATATGTAACTCTAAGAAAATTCCTACCTCAAGTTTTGAAGAAGAAATGAGATGAAACCCCCAAAATCAACGGTGTCAAAACTCGATATTCACTGTACACAACGAAGCCCTCGAGAAGTTAACCAACTTTGATGAAGAACTTATAGCAGAACTCTAATGGATCTTGAGAAATCAAGGTTTTGATGAAATTTGAAGTAATGAAATGTACAAAGAAGGGAGATGAAATGTTTTTAGAGAGAGATATACAAAAGTGATCTAAAATATCAGATTCACGAACTGATATAACATGGTCCACTCGAGCGTGGAAAGCCCCGCTTGAGTGCCGACCTGCCCAGTCGAAGTGGCAAAACATGAAAAAGGGGTCAAAATCGGGATCGCTATAAGAAGTGTACTCGCCTCCATCATCTGTGCGAGGACACTTCAATTTCTTCTCTCGGTCTCTCTTTCCACCATTGCATGGAACTCCTGAAAGTGTTGGAATACCTCATCATTTGTCTTCAGGAAATACACCCACAACTTCCTTGATGCATCATCAATGAAAGTCAGAAAATACTTACGGCTGCCAAGTGACTCCACTTCGATTAGGCCACAAACATTCAAGTATACCATTTTGAGGACTTCTGCTTTCCTCTTGCTCGTTGAATTGAATGATGCTCGATGCTGCTCGCCATAAAGACAATGATCACACGGCTTCAGGGCACTCCCTTTGCATAAGGGTATCTCGGATTACTTTGCCAACAAATGCAATCCCTTCTCACTCATGTGACCCAATTTTCTGTGACATAAGTCCGGTCACTCTTTATCTTCTACTGCATTAAGACTTTCCAAATAGATCTTCATTTGAGTCTTGTACAGTGTTGAAGACATCTCTTCTTTGGCAATTGTCAAAGCTCCTCCTGTCAGCTTCCAACGACCATTTCTGAATGTACTTGTATAGCCCTGTTGGTCCAGGGCACTTCCAGAGATAAGATTGAAGCACAAATATGGAACATGCCTTACATCTTTGAGAACCAGCTTATGTCCGACATTAGTCTGAATACTAATGTCTCCAATGCCCACAATCTCCGAATAACTAGAATTCCCTATTCGAATAGTGCGAAAATCTCCAGCGTTGTACGAGCTGAAGAGTTCTCTGTGGGAAGTGGCATGATAAGATGCAACTGTGTCTATTACCCATTCTGTGTAGCTGTGGTCAGCCACGTGATGGCAGTCATCCTCTTCACCAACTGCAAGAAGTATTTCATCAATTATTGTGGCTGTCGTGTTCTCATCTCCCTTTGACTTACTGCTTTGGCCTTTATCTTTCCGGCTTGGGCATTTCCTCTTTATGTGACCTTCTTGGCCACAGTGAAAGCAAGTGAAGCTGGAGTTACCTTGATTTTTATTGTCTCTAGATTTACTCCTGTTGTTCCATCTGCCTCTACTTTTGCTTCTTCCTCTGCCTCTTCATCTACCTCTATCTATGTCTCTATCTTCTGTGATAAGAGCACGAGACTGATTACCTCCCATGTCTTTTCTCCTTGTCTCTTCATTGTGCATGGCGTCTATGACCATGCTCACGGTCAGCTTCCCTTTTGGTACAGAGTTGCTGAGAGAAACCACCAACATCTCACAACTGTCCGGTAAAAAACTGAGCAGTAGCACAGTTTGTATTTCATCGTCCAAGGGCATCTTGACGGTTACAAGTTGATTCACTAGATTTTTGAATTCACTGGTGTGCTCGACGACAGACACACCATTCTTCAACTTCAGATTTACAAGCCTTCTCATCACCAAGGCTTTGTTCCGGGCCGCCTTTGATTAGTACATTCCTTCTAACATTGTCCAGAGGACATATGCATCTGTTTCCTAGGCGACATAGTGGAACACACTGTGGTCTATCCATTGTCTGATCTGACCGACAGTCTTCCGGTTTATCTTTATCTAGTCTTCATCATTCTTTGCTTCCGATTTAACCCATTTTAGAGCAATAAGGTCAAACAGGTCTTTACAGTATAGGACATCTTTCGTCCGCGGCTTCTAGATTCCATAATTGGAAGCATTCAACTTTATCATCAATCTTGAAATTGATGTGGATTCCTTCATCGTCTTCTTACTTATACAAAAAAATCTGAATTTGGACAAACAGACCACACCGTTGAGTTTGGAATGGTCAAATTAGCTAGAAAAGCACTTTTTTCACGTTTTCAGGGACCTGAATGAAATTTCTCCAAACTCAAGTGGCCAAATTGCAATTTCAAAAACTGTAGGGGTTGAAATGCAATTTACCACAACTTCAGGGACCAAATTGTAATTTAAAAAATTTCAGGGGTTGAAATGCAATTTACTACACTTCAGGGACTAAATTGCAATTTCAGAAAGTTAGGGAGTGAAATGTAATTTATCACAACTTCAGGGGCTAAGTTGCAATTTTAGAAACTTTAGGGACTGAAATGCAATTTACCACAACTTTAGGGGCTAAATTGCAATTTTAGAAACTTTAGGGACTGAAATGTAACTTACCACAACTTTAGGGACTAAATTGCAATTTTAGAAACTTTGCTGATACAATGATGACGTCATAGTGACATCAGCCTTCTTCAAATTCCTTGCTGAACTGAAATTTTCGGCAAAATTATAACGAATCTTCAACAAGTTCTACGACATTCGTTTTGGCTCCGATTTTGATGAATTTTATATCGCCGGAATCATTTCGAAGAAACGCACCTCCTGTTGCGCTCAAAAGTTGATTTGGAGCAACTTCAAAATTTGACAAATTTTGAAAACCACACTGTTTTCCACTAACCGGCGCTCTAATACCACTTGTCAGGATTAAGAACACTCAAAAATCAATCACACACAAAAAAGAGACACAAGAGATTTACATGGTTCGACAATAGTCTACATCCACGAAGAGATATTTCTCACTATAGAATTATCTCGGAGGGAGATTACAACTCACACCTCACAACCCTCTATAGAATTCACTCTCTTACACACAGATTATACACTATGTATTGCCCATCTCTTCTCTTCCTCCCAGCCTCTATATATATATACGGGGAGAGGGAAACAAAGTCAAGAGAGGAGATTTATTGGGTTGGCTTCCACCTGCCATCTTTTCTCCTGCTTCTTGACTTGGGGAGCCACCCTTCACGTGTCATCTTCCCTCATACTTCTTGACTTGGAGAGCCACCCTTCAATAATAGCTCCATGTAGGCTGGAGCTAACATTTCAAGGGCATCAAATATGAATTATGAGTTTAGTAGCCTTTATTCAAGTCGAATTATGTTCTAGATATGTGTAAAGTCTCTTTTGCTAATGACAACCTATGATGAAGATAACAGTAAAAGGTACATTGCTAGCATTTCAAATAAACCTCATGTAAAGCCAATGTGAACAGATAAGTGAAGTCCATTACCAGTATTAGATGAACAAAATTTCCATAATTCTGAATACGTTTTAGTTATCTACTTTCTGTTATTTTCTATTTCATTTAACAAAAAATAACATTGAGTAGAGTACTCAAAAGCATTATTTTCGTTCCTTCCTTGCATTTCCTTAGAGGGAAAAGAAAAACTTAGATGTACTTGAAAATTTAAAGCAATTTCAAATCTTTACATAACTAAACTTAATCCATTTGGATACTCAAAAAAAATAAAATAAAATAAAATAAAAAAGGAAGATGAAAGAAAACTAAACTTTATTAATTAGAAGAAATTTCATCATTTGCAATTTTAAACTTTATTAATTAGTGGCATAGTTATCCAAAAAACTACATATAACATAAGGCTCAAAATTATACTTTTTTTTTTCCTGGAAACCAAACAGAGCAGAAAGAAAAAATTAATAGCAACTTGAAAAATCAAACCAATCCAAAATAGTTACATCATCAAGTTTACTCCCAGCTGCATCCAATTCTCTAACTGTTGCCACTGAACGGCAGCAGCAACATCAACAGCAAGACGCAAAAGAAGCTTGTAATAACAGCAATGCCCGTGACAGTGGCGACAGCAAGGAGCAATTCTCCAACCTTGAAGATGCTGATCTCCATGAAAGGTATAAATAAAACATCAATTTCAGATTCAGCTCTATACTGTTTGGGTTATATTCTGCAGGTTGCTCTTCTTTGGATAGTTTTGCATTAGGTTTTCAATTGTAGGTTTTTTTTTTATTTTTTATTTTAATAATTTTCAAACTTTGTGTTTGAAATGGGTGCAGTTTAGAGCACATCCTCCCTGATAACCTCTTTGCTTCTCCTATAAAATCGGCCGGTGAACACTATATTTTCTCCACTGCTTCACCAGAAGCCGATGATAGCACCTTAGTAACAACTACATCATCTAACAACATCCCAATGCTGCCCACCACTTCCACCCTCAATATGGCTTCTCTGTTATCATGTTCTTTCCAAATGCCAAGGTACCACTGCTTCTGCTGGTGCTGCTGCTGCTGCTCTCTCTCTCTCTCTGACTAGAGTGAGTGAAGTTAATTCAAATTAGTATTGTTGTTTACAAGGTTTTCTTCTGGGCAAGAAGCCATTGAAATGTAGGTGATGGGGGTGACCATGATCAGCATGTTGGGCGTTGACTTTAGCTTGGGTAAGAGACTATCAATGTTGCATTTCTTTGATCATGCTGCCCAATTTTTACATAATTTGCACAATTTCTAGTTGAATATTGATTCTTGGTAATGTTTGGCATTTTATTTTTTCATTGTTGCAGAAAAGTTGAGTAGAGCATATAGAAGGAAGAAAAAGTCATCTAGCTGTATAGCCAAACCATACCATCAACAAAAAAGAAAAAGATCTGTAAGGAAGATCTCCTCAAGATTATTGTCATCATCAATACCATGCTCTAGTTACAAGTATACATAATGCATGCATAAAGGACAGATGAACTAATTTATGGGAGTGGGGTCTGTCTTTATTTTTGTACCCTCTCTGTAGTTGTAGTTGTAGTTGTAGTTGTGTGCTGGACCACACACAGTACAATATATATAGCATAACAAAACAGTTACTAGTAACTCTTGTTATATTGTTAATTTACCTTTTTTTTTCAAAAATTTATTATATATAATATTGTTTATTATCGATAGCACACTCTCTTGAGGTGAAAGTGAAAAAATAAAGAAAGTAGGAAAATATAAGTTACAAAGATCTGAAACAGAACTGTAACTACTACACTTAGCAATCCCAAAAGGGTAAAGAGTGGTGTAAACTTTAGTGGTTAAAAGCAGGTCTTATGTCACTCTTTTTTTTGTTTTAAATGTTCTTGTTATTGCAGAGCATCTGTCATCCCGTGGATCATCACTCAAAAGAAAGAGTGGAGATCATCACTCAAAAGAAATAAAAAAGTTGCTAGTGAGAGACAGAGGGAGGGAAAAAAATGGGGGAGAGAGAAAAAGGATGTTCTTTTAAGTGATTAAAGGTTACTTTAGGGGATCTCTTTTGTCTCATTTTTGGTTTCTTTTAGGTGGAATGAAGGGAGGAGGGCCACACTGTCACATGGGTGCTGACGCCATTTGAATGGTATTAGGGTACCAAAGACACTCCTTTCACTTTCAGTCCCTACTAGCCTCAATTCAGAATGGAAAATATATATTATAGGTTTTTGGCCTTTTGTTTTATGGGTAATGCTGCCCTACCCTTATGTTTTGGCATGGTGTTTAATTTATGTCATAGTGGGTGGTACATTTACATGTTATTGAACCCATCAGGGTAGCTTAAGAGTATCTCTTTGGAATTGGGTGTTAGTGTGTAAATAGACAAAAAAAAGGGTAAAAGTGAGACTCATCAATTTTGTGTTAGAATCGTTCATTTAGTGAGTGAACGAGTGTTCCATTGAAGATACTAAGGTGTGTGTTGGATAAGAGTGGTGTCCACTTGAGTACGTATAAATGTGTTCCACATGCATGAACGCCCCAATTGACATCCTCTGCTAACATCTGACCCGACCCTAGTTCCATGTTCAAGTTCAAGGCATCCATTGGAGATGTCCTTAGTGTAGCAGTTTAAGGTTGTCACTGGGACAAATCCTAAGTTAGGAAGTCTTGTGTTTAACTCTCTGGTTTTATCTGATATCTGTGACTCGTAAGCATCCGGGATTTTACCTTGTAGTAGGGGTAGGTCTAAAGTGACTCTGTCTTGAAGCTTTCTTTGCCATAAAAAAAAGAGAATGAAAAAAAATACATGTTTTTTTAATTGATTGTTGCCCTCCAATTGTGTTTAAAATTGCACTTTGACCAACATTGTTGAGCCCTAAGCAGAAAGTATCAAAAGTGGTGTGTGAATGGTGGTTGTGTTGTGTGTATTTTAAACTCATCAAAATGAAAAACAGTCACGGGTTACTGTAGAATTTCTCTCCTTTGAAGTCAGTGGAGATCCTGCTGTTTCTGTGTCTCTTTTTGATTCTTTGTATATATGCTCAGACAAAACAGGGCATTATGGCCAAGTTTGGAAAGTTCAAAATAATCAATCTTTTTATTTTATTTATTTTTTTTTCATCACATTATCTCTCTATTTTTCTGTACATCTTTTCGTAAAAAGACAAAAAGTAAACTTATTTAGGTCATCCCAAACAACCCATATAAAAAATAGAAAATTGGTTATTGGGCCCCACCCTGCTTTGTAACTATCTTCCATATTATACACACAAATGTATATTGAAAAATGAATTAATTTTTTTTTATAAAAAACAATGATGTTGTCTCCTTAATGATATTTTTAAAAAATATGAGGATAATATTGAATGTTTTGGTGTGAAATGAAGGGATTCGAAGAAGTAATTTTGTTATGAAAATTTTATACAAAATTTTTGTTTCTATATAATTATTTATGTATATTATATGTTGTTTGCTGGAGCAATCTGTGGTATGAAATTTGACATTAAGAGATTTTATAGCTGGTAATTTATAAAGGGAAATTTAACTATAAACCCTTTTTAGCTTCCTTTCATTGTTAAAATGACTAAAAAAAAAATTATACTTTCTAAACCCCCTCATAATTATAAAATCTTGCATAAAGGACAAAATTTATTATTTAAATATTTTATAGGACTATTATACCCTCAACTTCTACATATATAATCAGCTTCGTCATCAACTGTATCATAATCACCATAGTTGCATCTTCCAAGGTTCAGTAGAAGGTCGTCGACAAGCCGCCGCCATAGTAGCGTCTTCCAAGCTTCAGCAGAAGGTCCTCTCTTCATCTTCATAATCAGCAACGATGAGGCTTTGAGTATGTTGAAATTGAGTGAGGATGTCGTTGGAGATTCGAAAGCTAGGGTTTCGGAGCAGATGGAGATTTGGAGTGTGGTGGAGATGGCTCAATTGGAAGCGGAGAAGAAACATGATGAGGTTGTTGATGAGATGCTGGCGATGTTGAATGCGAAGGCTGAAGCTTCGAGATTGAAAGAAGTTGAACAGGAGGTTGGGAAGGATGTGGATGAGGAACAGTAGAATATATGTATATATATATATATATATATATGAGTGTTGTTATTAGCATTTTATAAATTATTTTCGACCTTTCAATTTTTAGCTTTTTTATTATTATTACAATAATAGCCTCAAATATGATTACTACACAGGACATCATTAATTTTGAGACATCCTATCTCACTATTAAACCTACACACCCACTATTATAATTTAATATTTTCAATAAAGTATAATGCAAAAAAATAAATATATTTTTTCAAATGAAGGCAATAAAAAGATAAAATACATTAGCTGACATTAAATGAAGATAATTTTATTTTAATAAAAAAACATTAACTGACATTAAATGACATTAACTGTCATTAAAAAGATATAATACAAACTTAATCCTACTCTCCAGCTCGAGACTACCACATTCAGATTCACAGAATAGATTCACAAAACAGATTCACAAAAAAAATTTAAACAGATTCACTGAAAATGAGAAAGTAAAATTTTACTTTTATACAGAGTAAAATTTTACTCTGAAATATATAGTGAAGATGGCTTAATAGGAGAGCTGATAGATATGAGGGTAATATAGTAAAAAAAACAAGTTTTAAAATATTAGGGGGTTTTGAAAGTACTTATATAATTCTTGTCCTTTTGAAAGACAAATTAGATAGTGAGGGGGCTATCACCAAATCCCCCATTTATAAAGTTCACAACCTACAAGGGTAACTCAGTTGGTTAACGGTAAGAGATCAAGGACATAAGAGTATGCTACTCTTTAAATCTCAGTTTTGAATCCCACCCCGAACTGGCTATTGGCGGAACACTGCGTGTTTGCCCGGTCGATTGACTCAGGGTCCCGAGATTAGTCAAGGTGCGTCACTTCGAAAGGGTGTTGACTCAGATACATAGTTATATAAAATAAAATAAAATAAAATAATGTTCACTTGATTTGTTGAATTTTGTGTAATTGATTGATTCACTTTATATGCGAGATTTTTTAAAGTGTTAACATTGCTAGGCCAGCATCATTCACCTCTATCTACAATAATATAGCTGGCTGATTTGAAATTTCTCTACTTGATTGGCGGGGAAAACAAATAAAATCATAGGCTATGTTTGGATGTTTGATTTATGGAAGGATTTTTACTTCATTTTTTATCTCATTTTTTTCCCCTTTTCGTTTACATATTGCCTAAAATGATTATTCTCATTTCTTACCCATTTTTTTTTTTAAAAAAAATTGAAATACATTTGATAAATAAGTTTTTTATTTTTAATTTAAAAAACAAGTGTAATTAATAAATCTTGTAAAATTCTATCAATCAATATATTGTGTGTCAAAAAGTACGTATTTTAGTCAAAAAAGTAAAAATATTTCACTTCATTAATCTCATAAATAAGCTTCTAAAAACAAACTAGGAAAAATCATGCACAAGTAAAATCTTTTTAAAATAATTATCGTTTTATGAAAAGTTTATAATTTTAATTATTATTTTTTTAATTTTTTTTTCTATTAATCTAAAATTACTTTTACAAACTTCCACTGATTTGTTCTCTCTAATGAAGTGGAAAAAAAGAGAGCAGAGTTTGTAACATATATTTTAGAGTTCGTCCAACTCGGCTGAATTGATCTAACTTGATTAATTTTGGGCGGATTTGTGTTTTTTAGTGGACGGATATGGATGAAATATTTTAAAATTCACAGATATGGTTTGGATGGTGGATTGATCATTCTACACCTGCATAAACCCAATCCGCTCATAGATGAAGTTGGAAAAAAAAGAAAAGAAAAATAAATTGCTAATAAGTAACAATATAGAGTAGAAATAATAAAATATATATTTTTGTGAATTATAAAAGTTATTTTTGTGAATTATAACATATAGATGAAGTTATTGGAGACTATAAAAGTTATGAATTATAATTCAAAAAAATGTTCAAAATTTCTAAAGTCCAAACTGTCAAACCGATCGCATCTATCTGCAGATCCGCACGGTTCGCTCAATCTGCATTCGCCAAATCGGTAGACGGATTTTTTTATCAATTTACATAATTTTAGACAAATAACGAATGAGATGTCACCCGATCCGATCCACAATCACCCTAATATATTCTTTCCTTGGGGCCGCTTGCCCTGCCGTCAGCCTTTTCTTGCCCAAGTGTTTGAAATATGTTTAGGCAAAAGCTTGGGTCTACATGGCCTTGTCCACTCAAATGTTTTTAGGCTTTAGTAACGAAGTGGTGTGTGAATGGTGGTTGTGTTGTGTGTATTTTAAACTCATCAAAATGAAAAACAGTCACGGGTTACTGTAGAATTTCTCTCCTTTGAAGTCAGTGGAGATCCTGCTGTTTCTGTGTCTCTTTTTGATTCTTTTGTATGTATGCTCAGACAAAACAGAGCATCATATAGAAAATAGAAAATTGGTTATTGGGCCCCACCCTGCTCTGTAGCTATCTTGCATGTTATACACACAAATGGATATTGAAAAATGATTTATAAGTTTCTTATAAAAAACAATGATGTTGTCTCCTCAATGATATTTTTAAAAATTATGAGGGCAATATTGAATGTTTTGATGTGAAATGAAGGGATTTGAAGAAGTTATTTTATTCTGTAGGAAAATTTTGTACAAAATTTTTGGTTCTCTATCATTATTTATGTATATTATATGTTGTTTGCTGGAGCAATCTGTGGTATGAAATTTGACATTGAGAGATTTATAGCTGGTAATTTATAAAGTTCACAACCTATAAGGATAACTCAGTTGGTTTGCTGACTGGCTTGGCAGACATAAGAAGATGCTACTCTCTAATTGGAAGCATTCAACTTTATCATCAATCTTGAAATTGATGTGGATTCCACCATCGTCTTCTTACTTATACAAAAAAATCTGAATTTGGACAAACAGACCACACCGTTGAGTCTGGAATGGTCAAATTAGCTGGAAAAGCACTATGTCCACGTTTTCAGGGACCTTAATGAAATTTCTCCAAACTCAAGTGGCCAAATTACAATTTCAAAAATTGTAGGGGTTGAAATGCAATTTACCACAACTTCAGGGACCAAATTGTAATTTCAAAAACTTCAGGGGCTAAAATGAAATTTACCATAACTTTAGGGACTAAATTACAATTTCAGAAAACTCTACTGATGCAATGATGAGGTCATAGTGACATCAGCCTTCTTTTTCAAATGCCTTCAAATTGAAATTTCGGGCGAAATTCTCATGAATCTTCGGCAAGCTCTACAACACTCATTTTAGCTTCGATTTTGATAAATTTTATATCGTCGAAATCGTCTCGAAAAGACGCACCTCCTGGTGTGCTCAAAAGTTCATTTCAATCAACTTTGAAATTTGACAATATTTTTAAAAAAAATACTATAAGTGACTTCACTTCAATTAGGCCACAAACGTTCGAGTATATCATACTGAGCACTTCTATGATTGGCGAGGAATCTGCTTACAACGACAAACTGCATGAGCTATATCTGGCCTGGTATACACCATTGCATACATCAAACTTCCTACTGCGGAAGAATAAGGGATTGCCTCCATTTCTTTCCTTTTAGAGCTGATCTTGGGACAGGAACGCTTTGATACCTCGAAATGGTTGGTCAGTGGTGTGCTGACTAGCTTGGCATCTTTCATGTTGAACCTTTCAATCACCTGTTCAACATATTTCTCCTGTAAAAGCCATATCTTCTTGGCTTTCCTGTCACGAAAAATCTTCATGCCCAAAATCTGTTGTGCTGGGCCTAAATTCTTCATGTTAAAATACTGCGACAAGTCCTTTTTCAACTTGTTGATCATAGTAGTATCTTGTCCGATGATCAACATATCATCAACATACAAAAGAGGATAACGAAGTTTCCATCCAAAAACCTTCGGAAGTATACACACTGGTCTACTATTGTTCTTTTGTACTTATGATCCATCATAAATGAATCAAATTTCTTGTACCATTGTCTTAGTACCTGTTTCAGGCCGTAGAGACTCTTCTTCAGTTTGCAGACTAGATTCTGTTTCCCTTTGACTTCAAATCTTTCTGGTTGTTCCATATAAATTTCTTCACCCAACTCACCATTTAAGAAAGTTGTTTAACATCCATTTGACGACTTTCTTGATTGTACAAAGATGCAATGACAATTAGCATTCTAATGGATGTTATTCTAATAATTGGTGAGTATGTGTCAAAGTAGTCAAGACCTTCTTTTTGTCTATATCCTTTAACCACAAGTCTTGCCTTATATATGTCAATTGATCCATCTGCTTTCATTTTTCTTTTGAAAATCCACTTATATCCAAGAGTTTTACACCCTGGTGGTAAATCCACCAATTCCCAAGTGTGATTTTGCAGGATGGATTCAACTTCGCTGTTTGCGGCCTCTTTCCATAAACGAGCTTCAGGACTGGACATAGCCTCTTTAAAAGTTAAAGGCTCATTTTCTAACAAAAATGTTAGAAAATCTGAACCAAAAGATTTTGAGGTTCTAGCACGTTTACTACGCCTA
>NW_021024904.1:1443682-1457314 GCF_004153795.1 Camellia sinensis | reverse complement strand
TGATGATTTTGCAAACTAACAAGGGTTATGAGAATGCATATGAACAAATTACTTTAAACAAATTAAAGGTTTGAAAGCAAGGTTATGAGACCTGTAAGTATCTTTTCTATTGTTTTTTCTTCTACTTTTGTGGTTAGGCTTGATATTTAGAGTAAAGTTGTATTAGTTAGCATATGGACCACAAACCATGTTCCCCAAACAGTGATTTTCAAAGGAGAAAGTACAATTTGGTTTAAGATGATTCGCAGATTGGGTAGCGACCTTTCCCGATTAGCGATAATCTTGGAACATTCATCAAGATAATGTCACTATAAAATTATGGATGGATATATTCCTTAACAATATTTATTGCAGTGAGGAAGTTGGGAATATATGAACAGGTAGTTATCTGTATACATTTTTCCCACAAAATATAATTCACATAATTCCACTTTCATTCTTCTCAATGGTCAAACTTTCCTTACCTAAATCATGTAGTTGGAATTTTTTTGATCTGTTTTTTATGTGAAATATTAAAATCATGCAGTATGTAGTATTGATTATTGTTGAGGCACTTGCAAAAAGATTGAATATCACATTCTGAATTTTTGGGATAATGAGTTTTTGTTCATTTGAGATTTAAATAGGCAGTGGTTCATATTAATACAAAATAATATGAGCACAGTTTTTTTTTTGATCGGCAAAGAAAAATTTCATTAACAGCATGAAATTAAAGGTACAGGAAGACGACATGCTTTGAGAGAGATTCGGAAGTATAAAAATACCCCTACTACTGCTACTCGCATCTATACAACCAACCCCTTGACCTCACGTTTTTTTTTGAAAACAAAAAAGCTAAGAAGGACTTAACTAAACATTAAAATACCAGAGTCCCCACAAAATCAACCCACCAAACACCTCTGATCAACCCAATTACCAAGAATCCCTCACCTATGCTGCTACAAACTCCCCAAGCCCACACCTATGCTGCTGTAGCTCTCACCACACCTGCTGATGAATCCACACCACACCTCTGATGTACCCACACCTCTGACCACACCTGCTGTAGCCCACACCTCTACAGCCCACGCCTATGCTGCTGCCACACCCGAAACCCACCCATGTGCTGCTATTCCGACCGAGAGAAACTCCATAGCCAACGCCTATGCTGCTGCCACACCCAAAACCCACCCTTGCTGATCTTGAGAAAACAGCTCCAACATTAGCTGCAATGCAAAAAACATCTCCGGTGTTGGTGGTGGAAGTTCCCGAGCTTCTCTCCGACGAACTCCTCACCGACCAGTTGCATTGCCTCGGCTGAGGCTGATAGGAAACCAACGGAACTTCTTCTAACTCACACCGCGGATCCACACACCCACCGAGCACCGACCACCCGACTTTCATACATTAGAAAGAAGATCACCCCTCAAACTCTCGCGCGAAGAGGAGCGCTCGAGTGCACACCAAACAGTTCTGGATCGCCGACGACACCCATGGTTCTGCCCAAACAGAGCATCGATACATCCCCGTCAATCTAAATCAGAGTGCACCCCTCAAACTCCTACTCGCAAAAGAGCGCTCGAATGAAATTTCGGGACGACCCCTGAACAACAACTGAACGATCACCGACTCACCACAAAAAATTCACCCGCTGCAACATAAGGCACACCTAGGTGGGAAGAAAGGGGGACTCTAGTTTATAGAAGTTAAAAACTAACAGAAAAACTAGCAGACAGACGAGCTAGGCCAGCCGACCGCCATAGCCAAGGCGGCGGTCGGCCTGCCCAAAAAGAGGCCGGGGAAGGAGGTTTTTTAGAGGTTGGGGCTAAAAAATTATTAAACACCACAATGTATTGTGTGGACGGTTTACATAGATCTTTCGGTTAATGAAAAATAGACATATTCAGTGAGTTAATTTTTTACTTTTAACTATATAACGAAAACGAGTTGTTACGTTTTACTTGTAAAATTTTATTATCACTGTATTTCTTTTTTGAAAAAATTATTATTGTATTTAGATCATAAATTTAAATAGAGATTTTTAAAAAAAAAAGAAATAAAGAAAAAAATTTAACTTATATTTTATTTACAATTTGGTCATATATTTTTTTATTTAATTTTCAAATCTCTACTCAAATTTATAATCTAAAACACAACATACATTATTAATTTAGAACATCTCATAAATAATATCATATTATATTTTCAAGGCGGAATTACATTCCAATGGGACAAAAGAAAAGAAAATTATTATAGAAATATGGAAGCGTGCAAGTCATAATTTATCATTTGCACCCGCTTACATGTTCTTTGAATTCTTTTTCACTAACCAATTGTGTTGTAATTCTCCTTATTTTGAAACTATTGAATAATGGGGGAAGTACATCCTAATGGGAGAAATTTTTTTTTTTTTTTACACAAATACAGAGGGGTTACAACCTTTCACTTACACTCCATCACCTTTCACTTACACTCCATCACAAAATCATTATCCCATATATTTTTGAAATATATATATTTTTAATGTATCCCGATGTTTTCAAATTTCTACTTAGAATAATTGTCAATGTATTATTGCATCATGACTTCGAATCATATATATATATATATATATATTTTTTGGTTTAGGTTACATATTTTAAAGGCTTATTTAAAAATTAAAAAAAAAATCTATATCAACATGCCTTTTTTTTAGTTTTACATATCAACCCAAACAGAACACCATCAGCAGATGCCTTTTCAATTCCTTGATATGTCTTTACCCCAATTTGCTCTCCAATGTAAACAATTAAACCCCCAATCAGCTGTGAGTTCCACCCAGCAAAGCACTCCAGCAGCACCCATAGCAGCAATAGCACACCAAGAGCAAACAATAGAACATGCAACAGATCAAATAACAAATACACCAACAGCAGGCCAACCATATCAACAAACACCCCTTGAGCCACCCTTGAATCATGAAATGTTGGTGAATCTCCTCCTTCAGAATCCATACAAGCATCAGTTAAATCCTACAGCAACAGTTAGGCCTGAGCATAACATCAAGAAGAAGAGCAGTAAGGCTTGTGCAGAATCCTACTGCCATGAACAACAGAACCCTGCAGCCATAAACTCCATTTGAACCAACAACCAAACAACTGCTGCTACTCCATGTAACGCCCCCCCAAAATAATAAAATAAAGATAACTCATATGCAGAATAAATATGAAAAATAACATACTTTCATATATCAGAGTTCACTGTTTAACAACCAGTTATATGCCCTGTAGGCTTACATCTTTCCAAGTCATTGCTTGGTTACACAAATTGAGTCTCGCTCATTACAACTTAAGCCCTTGGCTTTACAAATAACAAACATACACACATAAGGCATAATTAAGAAGTTCTTACTTCCTGAAAGTCCATCCATGCTATTGCCTTGGAGGTTACACCTCACCTGCACTTGAAAATGATATTCCCGTATAGGGTGAGCCAATAGCCCAGTAGAGATAATCTAACACAATATATGAAGTTTAGCAAAGGTATAAATACCATATACATAAACAATACCGATACTAGAACATTTACAAGGCATGCATATTCATATGCCACGAAGACCAAACCTCATTCCCATTTTCCTTCAATTCATTTCAAGTTCATATATACTACTCAATTCATGAGTTAAATTCATTATCTTTCAACAACCAGAATGAGACTACAACTCAATGGTTTCCCAACTATGTCAAATACAAATAAACACTTCAAACCTTACCATTTTACGGATGTTTCGTCCGAAGGAATCGACACCCATTTATATATGAAATTTCGGGTCTTTCACCTAGGACACTCTGGCCAACTTGCTTTAAATGGAGTCCATCCCCTTTCTCCTCCCAAACAAATATACATATACAATGTATTTATAAACATAATCACATATGGAGTACATCCCATGTCTCTTCCCAATAAACATACATATACAATGTATTTATAACACGGTCATATTCAATGACAACCAACAATAGATTAACATTAAATCGCCTAATCCTCATACAATTTCTACAACAACCATGACTATCCTCTACCGATAGCCTAATACATTTACCTCTAGACATATGTTAAATCTCAAGATAAATAATTTATTTAAAACTTTCAAGTCACTAGCATGCATTGCTTGGATCATTTTCATAATTTGGCATCATTTTATATGAGATTTCAGTCCATATAGTGTGGCCATGCATTCATATTTGTCACCTTTTCCATGCATTGGGCGGTTTGTGTTTTATGCCTTAAGAGTGGGCCATTGTGTATGCCATCATATTTAGGCTTTTAGGATGCCATTTAAGTGGGCTTTTGAGCTTATTTTGACATGCTATAACTTTGATTTTTATTGGTTAAGTTATGTCATGTTTGGTTTTAATAGGTGTAGTGCAATCCCCTTTGTTGGCCTTACTTGCATCATGCCTTATGCCTCTCATGTTGACTTGTTTTGGCTTTGGTCCATGCATGTTTTAGACTCACTTTGGTATGCTTTAGGACTGTTTTGGTTTTCTTAGGCCATTTGCTTCATGTTTTGCATAGCCTTAGTGCAAATCCCTTTTGCTAACCTTAAGCTTTGAGCCTCATGCATGCTATGCTTTTGTTGTATGTGTGATTTGGCATCATTCTTGACATCATTTCAGAGCCTATAGTATTGTCATACATCCATGCTTTTCATTCATTACTCATGCTTGAGAGTTGTTGCCATCATACCTTATTTGCGAACCAAAGTGTATGCATGTTTGTATGTGCATTTCATGCCATTAATTCATCATTTTGGCCACTGATTTGGGTATGGCTGAGGTCTGCCCATTTTGGTTTAAGTCCATCTTTGCATGTTGTTGCATGCTTGTCACATTGCATGTTGTTGCATGCTTGCTAGTTTGCATCTTGTTGCATGCTAGTCCGTCTTTGTATGTTGCCATAGGCTTGTTGTTGGCATTGTTGTTGCATGCTTATTACATTGTATGTTTGCATGTCTAGGTTGCATTGCATTTTGCATACTTGTTACATTGCATTTGGCATGCTCATGTTGTATTGTATAACATCTCCATGTTGCATGCATTGCATTGTGTTTGGTTTGGGTGTTAAATCAAACACGAGGAACGAGGGACGTTTCATACTTGAAGTGATGAAACGTGCCTCAATTCTCGGTCGCCGACACTCTTGACCAAACATGATAGAGTGTGAGGCATTCATGTGTTTTGTGCATTCATTCCATATTGATTTGTGCAATTCGGCCTCTTTGGCCATCATACATCGAAATGCGTGATTGATGGCTCGAGAGTCGAACACTACACTCCTTTGAGTCTCAAACATGATAAGGGGTGTAGTTGCACAATATTTTCTTGCAAATGTATTGCCATGCGCTTGTTTGTCCTCTGTTGCAGCAAAAAAGCAGTCTGCAGGAAGAGATGGCCGATCGGCTATCTGCAGTGCCGATCGGCTGACAATTTTTGGCCAATGGACTCATAAGTGGTCGATAACCTGTTTCCCTTGGCCGATGGCCTCTCAGAGTGTCCATGGGGTGATTCAGAGGCATCACAAAAGCTGGAATAGTTTTCAGAGGAGCATAAGTGTGCAAACAGAGACAATATGGGGCATAGCAACGGATTTCCGAGCGAAGCCGATAGAGCATGCATTTGTCCCTCCTCTTGAGGCCGCTTTAACTGTTTTGTAACTTAATTAATTTGCTTAATTAGTTAAGAGTTTTGTAATAATTAATTAGCTAGGGTAGTTGATTAATTAGTTGGTTTGTATTATTTATTCGAACTTTCCGTCAAGAGAGCGAATTTTGTAATAAGTGTGCGTGAGTGTGTGAATGTCTTCCAACCCCACGTCTTTCTCCCTTTTACTTAACCGCTTACGATGGTTAGTTCTAGGTCATGTTTTGATTAGCATCCTTATGCTTGCATGTTTGTATTCATTCATTTGTCTTGCATGCACCGGGCTCGGCGCATCATACTAACTGCATTGTATTTCAATTCCTACTTGAATACATGATTGTCAAGTTGCATTTCATATGCCATTTTAGAATAGCCGAGCCTATTTCTAGTTGCATTTTGCATGTGTTGCATTAGCCATCTTAACATAACTAGGATCATGCATTGATTACTAACTAGCTATTGTTTTGGCTCGGAGTACTAGGTAAGCTTTTATGCTTTAGCATCTTGCATGAGTGTGAGTGTTAACATGACAGCCTACTTGCCATGAGGCTAACTGCTTATGTGTTTAACTGCCTGAATGCCTGTGAGTGAAGGTTGGATTACTTGAATTGGAACAATTCATTGAAATACAAGTTTTAAGCCCACTTGAGAGTGGCAAAATCATGCTTTCTAAGCCCACTTGAGGGTGGCAAATCCCCGTCTTAGCCTACTTGCGAGTAGCACCTTCAAACCATTTTCAAACAAACATAAGATGTTTTGTTCCAACTTAGGCGATCTAGTTTATAATTGTGTGTTGTGCGTATCACATAGTAATTCTAGGCTAATAATCGGAATAAGAACGCATGTGTTTTCAAAAACAAGATATCATATTAGTAAAGGCTGATCTTTGATCGGGCCAGCGGGGGTGTTCATTGCATGACCTTCCCCTCTCGTACCCAAGTTCCCGACCCGAGGCAACTTTGGTGATGATGGACACGAGGCCTTAGGTAACGAGTTAGGGTTTCTTAAATTTCCCTCAAAATAAAAAATTTAGGTGGTGACTCTGTATCTGGTAAAGCAGTCCATATTTGACACTTCTTTACAAAAATCAATTTTCAAAAACGATTTGCCGGATTTGGACTCTTTGGTAATTTATCGGTCTTGCATTGCACTTTGCAGGATTAGATTTAGAATCATGACTTTGAGTCTGAACTGTAGCAGCTAATGAACAAAATGGATTTTCGCACCATTTCACGCGCAGAGCTCGAGAGGTTCGGGCACGTCTACACTAAGCTAAAAACCATATTAGAGTGTAGAAATTCCCTACCTCAAGCCAAGAAGAGGAAACAAGCCAAAAATCCAAATTTTCGATTTTGCCGGATTTTGATCTCCACCGATCAAAATGTTGCTCTCACCAAGCTTTTCACTTTGATCTTAAGAACTGTGGTCTAAAACCTTGGGTTCAAAATTGAGTTGAGTTTGATGCCACCTTCTTCCCCCACATTCTTAACAAGCATTAGCAATCTCATTGAGGTTTCCTTTCATTCTTGCCATTTCAAAATTCTGTGGGTCAAACCCACTCATCCTTATTAATGTCAAAATTCCTCCCAGCTTCAAGGAAGCACCAAGTAAAGTAATTTATTCCTCTAAGGGAGCATCATGATTCTTCATGTCGCCACAAACGTTACACTTCATTACACTCGATGGAATGCCATTTGACGGAGGCAATGGTGCCAGTGTGCCCCAGCAATTCTTTCTATTACACATGTATCTCAAGAAGAAATATGCGTGAGGGAAATTACTTTCTTCATTGACCCCGCCATCCTCAGTGGAATCTTCCATAAGTTGATCATGATTCTCAGTCTTATTCATCAACTTAGCAATTTCATCCGCTTTTGCCTGAGCTTGTCTAGCAACTCCCTGTAGAGCAGTTTCCATCATTTTCATTTCCCTCTTCAAACCCTCCAGTTCTACCACAGAATCTGTAATGTCAGATGCACTGATTCCAGAACTCATACGTTGTCCTTTAACATCAGGTTCATAATCACTAGCTTGTTGATACAGCTCAACTTCTCGAACAATTGTATCATTTTTATGAGAGACCGGTTCAAAAACCATATCTGAAGCCTCATCTGGAGGTGGCACAAAAGGCAAGTCATCTGTAAAGTGTTCCTCAGCACTTTCAGTCCCTTAGAAGTAGAAGAAATGGAACTAGGGAGCTCTGTTTCCATTACAGCTTGGATCTCACCTACTGCATCCTCGGCTTGAACTGGAGAAGAGTTCTCCACAATATCTTCTTCTTGCATCTTCTGTTCATTACTGGTCTCATGCAAATTGACAACAAAATGTGATTCAGGTGGCACAAGGGCACTGCTCTTAACTTGATCTACTGTACTTTCATCACCTTTATGCCCCATAAAGGCCATGACAGGTTCAAATATTGTTTTCTTATCCGTGCCCGAAGACCAAAATCCTAAAGCTTGAGAGTCGGGCTTGTCTTTGAAACCAAGAGCGGTATCGAAATTCTTCTCAATGTTTTTGACGTTCTCACTGATCTTATTGACAGCCACAGCGAGATCCGGGAAGTTCCCCAATGAGACTTTCCCGCTAAACCAGGCCATTTCCTAGTCCCAATTCAGAACAAAACTCTCAATTCAAGGCTCTAACTTCCTAGATCAAATGCATCAACAAACCTGGTGAGGATCCAACAAGGAGGAGAGAGAGAGAGAGAGAGAGAAAGAGAGAACCTGAGTGCCTTCTCCCCATGTGCTCCAAGCAAAGTTGTCCCTCTCCCCATGTGCCTTCTTTAGCTTTAACAAAAGCTGTCCACCCACACACATCATCATAATCTATATTTCATCTTTTGTTTATTTTATTTCCACCACCGAAGCATCATCATGCATGTATTCCCTTCCTTTATTTATTTTATTTTATTTTATTTATTTATTTATTTTTTTGAGTCATTACAACCTACCCTCCTTAAAGAAATTTCGTTCTCGAAATTAACTCAAGTAATGTAATAAATTCTACGGTCACCAACAAACTCACTCAGGTACTTACCAATGCTTCAACAAAATTCTTCGACTACAACATGAGTCTCAACGAATCACACTGGTAACGAACCAAACCATTACTTTTGCACAACAATTGATTATAAAAACCCTTACTAGTATAAACCATTAAGTGATTCTTCTATCCACATCGATAACCCATAGCAACAAAATAGGATCTAATCCCTTAAGTATAACAAAACGACTCCCCAGAATACCAAGACGCCATTTCTTATTGGCGATAACCCAACTTCAATGAGCTATCTCCATCGCCTAATGCACATTGCATCCCAAGGCCAAAATAACTATCACTGCTCCGAGACCTTAACAAAACGAAATAATAACTCTTCAAAAGAACTAACCACCAACTCAAATAGTGACCGTCAACCGTCACAAAACAGACAATACCTTACCAATACTATTTTTCATCACACTAATATTATGATACCCCACGAGATCAAACCCAAATTAAATAACTCTTACTATACTAACTCACTTATAGACAAGTACTAATACTGCTCTTGAGGCCAGTTAACTGAATAGTCAACCTCTCACCCTAGAAGTACACAAAACCAATCACAATAAGACACATATAAAAATTAACGTTGAAACAGTTCTAAAATTCCCAAACAGTTAATAAATAGGTTAACCTCGCTGAATTAAAATCAATTACAACCATAGAAACATAATCATGGCATGATAACACAGCCTCCCAATTAAACATAAGAGATTCACACTACTCCATAACATATACAATGTACATCCTAATATTAAAATAACATTTCTATCACAACTCTTAAACATCGATAAAAAGGTCCGGATACTTCTCACGGACTTCAGCCTCACGTTCCCAAGTCGCCTCCTCAACCCCATGGTGTCTCCATAACATTTTCACCAAGGGACAAATACGAACAAAAAATACACAGACACATTTGGAGAATATGCCGTTACTGACAAGGAATATTCTGACTATGGATGTCAGCGAGCATATGCCGTTACTGCGACGGAATCTTCCTTAAGTTGACGTCATCGCGCGTAAGCAAAACATGCAAAAAGGAAATAAAACATGAATGCAGGGATACGGGGTTTCGAACCCCTAACCTCAGGCTTCGTCCATTGGTCCCTCAATCATTGAGCCAAACCACTGAACCCAAGTCACTCTTCTGACAAAAATAGTCGAATAAATGTATATAATGCGTAAATATACAATATAGATACATACATGTATACAACTTTCCCGCTTTTCTCTCTTCCTTCGAAAACTGTGTCTGACATGTGTAGACACCCCATTTTTGACCGTCCTCAAGACTTGGACGTCACCGCTTGAATACTCGGTGATCATCCATGTTTGCGTTCGTCTTGAGTTCCCGGAGGTCTTGGCTATGAGCCTTGCCTCAGGATCTCTTGACTTGACTGTTTTGTGTCTAGTTTTGCACCAAACACTTGTGTTTTTGCTTTGAGGGGTAGGGAATGGCTTGTTGACCATCCCCACACCCCATCGGCCTTCCCTTTGCATCACCGGCCATTAATTGCTGCCACCGGCCATGGTTTCTTAATACCAGTGGCCAGTCGGCACTTTATATGGCCGGCTGGCACTTTATTTGGCCGGTGACCTATTTTGCTGGCTAGTGTACCCCTTTTGCACCCTTCAGACTTGGTGCATGCCAGCTGTGCCAGCTGGAATGTACCAACACTCTTCCCCGTGCATGAAATGGCTGTTTTGCCCCTTTTGCCCCCTTTTGGTCAAAGCTTCTTGAGGAAGCTTGATCCTTTGTCAAAGCTTCCTCAAGAAGCTTGGCCAGCTGTCTTAGCTTCCTCAAGAAGCCTTGACCTCCTTGCCCCCTTTGCCCCCTTTTACTTAGCTTCTTTGAGAAGCTTGAGACCATTTCTTTTGCCTATATAAGCACCTCTCTTCTTCCATTGTAGAGGGTTAGAGATTTTGAACAAAAAACCAGAGATTATACATATATACATCTGTCATATACTCTCTCTCTCTATATTTCCCTCTCTCTCATCCTTAGTGTGTGTTTGGAGGCCTAGAAAGTGTGTTTTGACCTTATTTTTGCACTAAGACACACACCATTACACCTTGCTTCGACCTTGAGGGGCTTTGAGGGTTTGTTTTTGAAGTTTTGGACTGATTTTGGTCAGAAGAGAGTGGCTGGACCAGCTGTTCTTGAAGTGTTCTTCAAGGGTAAGACTTTTGCTTTATTTTCCCCAATCTTGCATTAGTTTTTGACCTACCTTTCATGTTGATTTAAGCTTTGTGTATAACATGAAAAAGTCTTGTATTTGCATGCTTGAGATCTTTTATTAAGGTCCTTTTGTGGTTCGGGGTCGACCTCCCCCTCTTAGGCCTTGTTTGGCCCTTTTGGTGATTTCTTTCTTTAGCTTTGGTTACTCTTGAGTCTTGGCCTTCTCACCACTGAAATCCAGTGGATTTTTAGTGGTGAAGAAGGGGTTTTGAGGTCTTGTAAAGGGGAGGGACACCCCTCTCCCTTGGTCTCTCATTTGGCTCATGTTTTGGCTCATAAGGATAGCATGTATGCTTGGTTATATTTGGCCCTATTTCAGAGATTTTTGGGTGTTATTTGGGCATATCTTACCTTTGTTTTTGGTCAGATTTGTGGTCCCTTACATGCTTAATACACTTGCTTTGTATTCCCCTATTTTGCCTAGAAATGCATCTAGCCATTACACCATCGTGCTTGCATATTCTTGCCTAGCTTTGTGAAGCTTTTGGTCATGCTTGACATGTTTGATATAGTTGCTATGCATTTTGGCTTGTGAGCCTTAAAGGTGTGGGTCATAAACATGCCTTAGTTAAGCTATTTCAATGATTTGGAATCACTTACCATACCATATCAGTCCATGTTTTGTGCTTAAATGTTCGCATCAATCATTCCTTCCATGCCTTGAAGAAGTCTCCTTTTATGCCTTGGAATGGAGCATTGTGCATGCCTTGTGTTTAAGTCTTTGGGGATGCCATGTGTGCTGGTTTTGGGGCTCATTCTAGCATGCCATGGCACTGATTTTGTTGGTCTAATGTCCATGTTTTCCTTCTTTTGGTATGCTTGAGAATTGGCCTTCATGCCTTAGTCTTAGGCTCATTACTTTGCATGCTTATTTTGCATGATTGGCATCATCATTTTAGTGCACTTTGGCCACTGTTTTGGGGAGATGGCTGAGGTTCCTCCATCCTAGTGTAAGCCCGTGCATTTGTATCTTGTAGTATACTCATTACATTGCATGTTTGTTGCATCCTTGTAGTCAATGCATTGTTGCATGTTTACCACTTTGCCTAGTTGCCTAACTAGGTTGCATTGTAGCATTGCATGCTTGGCATATTGCACACTTCCATAGTAGCTTACATTGCATTTGGCATGTTTTGTAACTTAGTCTTTTGTACACTTGAGCCATGTTTGTATACATCCATTACATTTGGCTTGGTTTGGTTTGGGGTGTCAAGCCAAGTATGAGGATTGAGGAGTGTTCATACTCCAAGTGATGTAACACGTCTCAACCCTCGGTCGTCAATCCCTTTGACCTCAACATGATAGGGTGTTGGCATTCATCTTTTTTTTGGGTTGCATACATTTACATCAAATTGCAAACTTGGCCTCTTAGGCCATCATGCATCAAAATGCACAATTGATGGCCCGAGGGTCGAGGGTCATACTCCCTTGAATCCATTACATGATAAGGAGTGTGGCCATGCTCACATTTGCTCAAAATTCCATGCCATACACTGCTTGCCCTCTGCTGCTGTCAATTACAGGTTCTGCAAGAAGATTTGGCCGGTCGGCTAAATACAGTGCCGACCAGCCAGTAATCTGTGGCCGATAGATCAAAAGGCAGCCGGTGATCATCCCCTTCGGCCGGTGGAATTTAGTCCTAGCCGATGGTATTCCCTAACATCCAGAGAGCATACTCTTGAACTTTAGCAGTCCCCAGAGGAGCAGGGCAGTGTTAATAGAGGCAACAGTGCTATGACAGCGAGTTTCTGGGCGAGATGGGTCAAGCTTGCATCATTCACGTATTCCGAGGCAAGGCTGTGGCCTCCATCCTTTTGCATTTAATTTATTAATTTAATTAAAAGTTCTGTAATAATTAATTTAGTATTATTTATTCGGACTGTAATATTTATTTGGACCCTCCGAGCGAGGGCAATTGTGTAATAAGTGTGCGTGAGTGTGTGTATGTCTTCCAACCCCACGTCTTTCTTCCCTTTTATTTACTAGCTTTCAATGGTTAGTCTAGGGCATGTTTCAATTAGCATACAGTATGATAGCATGTTTGCATCTATTCATTCGTTTTGCATGCCCCGGGCTTGGCGCATCATTCTAACTGCATTTCTATTTCAAATTCCGAAGTTGAATACATGTTAGTTGTAACATCATCACATGCCATCTTAGAGTAGCCGAGCCTATTGTAGTTGCATCTTGTATGTGTTGCATTAGCCATCTTAACATGAGCTAGGATCATGCATCGATTCCTAACTAGCTTTTGTTTTGGCTTGGAGTACTCTGTAAGTTCTACGCTTTAGCATACTTGCATGAGTGTGAGTGTTGCCATGTTTCGCATGCTTGCCATGAGGCTATTTGCTTAAGTGATTAACTGCATGAATGCCTGTGGATGAAGGCTTTGTTTCTTGAATTAGAGCAATTCAACAATTGTGAGTTTTAAGCCCACTTTGCGAAGTGGAAAATCATCAAGTTTTTTAAGCCCACTTGAGGGTGGCACTTTCAAACCATTTTCGAAAACAAACATGAGTTGATTTGTTCCAAGTCTTGCAACTTAGTCTATATTTGATTGTGTGTGCGTCACACAGTAAAGTTAGCTAAATAATCAGAACAAGAACACATGTGTTTATAAAACAACATATCATGCTTAGTAAAGGCCGATTCTTTGATCTAAGCTCTGTCTAGAGCTGGTTTGGTCAT
>NW_021024904.1:1349892-1438333 GCF_004153795.1 Camellia sinensis | reverse complement strand
AAAGAGACACATAAATGAAATCAAAACAAGATATCACGAGTTCGAGTCAAGCTCTCTAAATCCCCAGCAGAGTCGCCAGAAACTGTAGACGTCCCCCGAAGAAAGATTGATTCAGGAAATGACAGAAACGTTAAGGCAACAATAGTGGCAACAATCACATCCTCCACCTCCACCTCCACCTCCGGCACCACCTGTGCCGGACCTACAAAATGATGACCGAATAATAGCTCTCACCAAAGAGCTTAAGAAGATGAAACCGCCATAGTTTCACGGGGAATTGGATACGCTGAAGGCCGAAGCATGGGTTCTCGGCATTGAAAATCTATTTGAAGTGCGTCATTGTTTAGAAACACATAAGGTACTTCTAGCCACCTTTATGTTAGAAGATGAAGCGAGAAGATGGTGGATGTTAATGCGTGAGAATCATAAAGACATTGGCTGGACACGGTGTTTGGAAATTTTCTACGATAAATACATCCCCATTGTGCGATATTTGTAGTAAAAGGCATCGCGGGGTTTGCTACCGTGTGTCAGGAGCCTGTTTTAAATGTGGTAAAATAGGACATATGGCCAGGGATTGTAAACAAAATAGTGTGAAGTTAGCTACTAGCTCAACTACATCGATCCCAAAACCCAGGAACACTACAAGGCCTACCACCACCGGAGACACCGTGAGGCAGGGGAGAGTCTTTGCACTCCTTCCAAGCGATACACGGAACACAAAGGCAGTCATCTCAGGTACCATTTCTATATATAGTTAGGATGATTTTGTGTTAATAGACTCCGGATCAACGCACTCTTTTGTAACATATGCATTTGCATCTAGACTGGGTAGACCTCTAGAATTATTGCCATACCTGCTATGTGTATCTGCTCCATCCGGGGAATCTGTATTGTGTGAATCTGTATATCATTTTTGTGACATGCGTGTTGGAAATGCCATTTTATATGTGGATTTGTTGCCTTTGAACTTTAGGCACTTTGATATAATTTTGGGCATGGATTGGTTAACTAAATATTGTGCCACCATTGATTGCGTAACAAAACGGGTTGCGTTTAGACCACCAGAACAGGAAGAAATTGTGTTTATGGGTAACGGGGTAGTACCTCCAGCTTATTTAATATCTGCAATGAAGGCATGTAAATTAATCAGGAAAGGGTGCCAGGGTCATCTGTGTTATGTATTGTCCGAACTATCTGTGAATGTTGAACTGAACAGTATCCCTATTGTTAGAGAATTTCCAGATGTGTTTCCAAATGAACTACCAGGGGAATTGGTAGACAGGGAGATAGAGTTTACAATTGAAATTATGCCAGACACCCAGCCTATTTCTAAAACTCCCTACAGAATGTCTACTGCCAAAATGAAAGAATTGAAAGAACAGTTACTGGACAAAGGGTTTATTCAACCAAACACTTCACCATGGGGTGCACCGGTATTATTTGTGAAAAAGAAAGATAGAACCTTGCGCCTGTATGTTGACTATCGAGAGCTGACAAGGTGACAATAAAGAATAAATATCCTTTACCCCGTATTAATGACTTGTTTGATCAGTGTCAGGGTTCACAAGTATTTTCTAAGATTGATTTGAGATCCGGTACCACCAATTGAAGGTAAAGGCAGAAGATGTTGAGAAAACCGCATTCAGAATGAGGCATGGTCATTATGAATTCCTTGTTATGCCATTTGGAGTGACTAATGCCCCTGCAACATTTATGGACCTTATGAACCGAATTTTTAAGACTTACCTTGATGAATTTGTTATAGTTTTTATTGATGATATCTTAATATATTCAAAGAGTAGGCTTGAACATGAACACCATTTGAGAACTGTCTTGCAAACACTTCGAGACAAGAAATTATTTGCTAAACTAAAGAAATGTGAGTTTTGGCTGGATGAAGTTATTTTCTTAGGGCATGTTATCAACAAAGAATGGATTTTGGTGGACCCATAGAAAATAGAGGCAATTGTAAGTTGGCCTACACCAACAAATGTAACAGAAGTCCGTAGTTTCATGGGCTTAGCCAGGTACTACAGAAGGTTTGTGAAAGATTTTTTGAAAATAGCTGTACCACTTACCCAACTCAAACGCAAAGGACAAACATTTGAATGGACTGATGAAAGGGAGTTTTCTTTTCAAGAATTGAAAACGAGACTAACCATTGCACCAGTTTTGACATTGCCCTCAGGTATGGAAAACTTTGAGATATACAGTGATGCTTCTTATAAAGGTTTGGGTTGTGTATTAATACAAAACGGAAGAGTGATTGCTTATGCCTCTCAACAATTAAGACCACATGAGAACACCACCTAACACATGACCTGGAATTGGTTGCAGTTGTGTTTGCTTTGAAAATCTGGCGGCATTACTTGTATGGGGAAAAATGCAAAGTCTACACGGATCACAAAAGTTTGAAGTACTTCTTTACTCAGAAAGAATTGAATATGCGACAGAGAAGATGGCTTGAACTAATAAAAGATTATGACTTTCAGATTCAGTATCACCTTGGGAAGGCCAATACAGTTGCTGATGCTTTGAGTATAAAATCGATGGGGAGCCTAGCTTGCCTACTCCCTAAACAGAATGAGATCTTGCGAGATTTTGAGAAAGTTGGGATTGAAGTTGTGTTACATGAACAAGTTGGGTTAATGGCTGCCATTTCTGCGGAACCAGCAATGATTAATGAAATCAAGCAAATGCAAAAAAAAAAGATAAGTTCCTCAAGAAAATAATTGATGATTTTAAATTAAACTTGAAACTAGAATTCGACATTGAGAATGAAGCATTGAGATTTCAAAGCCAAATGTGTGTCCCAAACATTCTTAAACTAAAGGAAAGAATCCTAGATGAAGCTCACAAGTTGGTGTTTTCTATGCATTCGAGCAACAACAAAATGTATCGGGATCTAAAGCAAAGCTATTGGTGGCCCAAAATGAAGAAGCAAATTGCAGACTATGTGTCTAAGTGCCTTCAGTGTCAACAAGTTAGGCTGAGCACCAAAAACCAGGTGGTTTGCTTCAACCTCTCCCTATTTCGAAATGGAAGTGGGAACATGTGACCATCGATTTCGTTATTAGCCTACCTTGAACTCCTAGAGGTATGGATTCTATTTGGGTCATAGTTGATAGATTGACTAAATCTGCGCATTTTCACATATTTTCTACCTGTGAAGACCACTTTTGATGCTTATAGATTGATCATTATATATGTTGATGAGATTGTTCGGTTTACATGGGGTTTTGGTATCCATTGTCTCGGATAAAGATCCAAAATTTGTATCCAGATTGTGGAAAAGTTTGCAAAGAGCTATGGAAACAGAACTGAGATTCAACACTGCATTCCATCCACAAACAGATAGTAATCAGAATGAACTATACAAACTTTAGAGGACATGCTCAGGATGTGTGCCTTGGATTTTCAAGGGAGTTGGGAAGACTAATTGCCACTAGCAAAATTTGCATACAACAGCTTCCACTCCAGCATCGGTATGGCACCATATGAAGCCTTGTATGGTAGAAAGTGTAGATCGCCAATTTGTTGGATAAAAGTTGAGGATAGGGCTCTACTTGGCCCCGAAATTGTGCAAGACACTTCCGAGAAGATTAAAATCATCCAACAAAGGCTCAAGACGGCACAGAGCCGACAGAAGAATTATGCGGATGTACGAAGAAGGCTTCTTGAGTATGAGGTTGGCGACCATTCGTGTGAATCTGATTGGAAGGCCAGCCGAGATTTGGTAAGAAAGGTAAATTGTCACCCCGTTACATTGAACCGTTCAAATTCTAGAAAGACTTGGTCCAGTTGCTTATAGAGTTGCCTTACCACCGAGATTCAAACAAATG
Source organism: Camellia sinensis (assembly GCF_004153795.1). Classification (NCBI taxonomy): domain Eukaryota; kingdom Viridiplantae; phylum Streptophyta; class Magnoliopsida; order Ericales; family Theaceae; genus Camellia; species Camellia sinensis. The sequence continues at coordinate 1,434,488 of NW_021024904.1, read as the reverse complement.
CACAATGTGTTTCATGTATCGATATTGAGGGGTTATCTTCGAGATCCATTTCATGTGATTGATTAACACCAGATAGCTCTCGATAAAAACATGGAATACGAAGAATGGCCAAAACGAATCATTGACCGGCAAGTGAAATAGTTGAGAAATAAGTCCATCCCGATGGTGAAGGTAGAATGGAAAGAACATATGGGAAGGACGCTGCGTGGGAAAAGGAGGATGAGTTGCAACTATGTTATCCGCATTTGTTTCCGAACGGAGGTAAAATAAGTTTGGGGGACCAAACTTCCTAAAGGGGGGAAGATTGTGATAACCCTGTCCCGAGTTATGTTAATTAATCTTACATATGATTGTGATTATTGCCTAATATGATTTTGAGAGTTATTTCTATGATTATATGTGTTTTTGAATTTTTATCTGTTCACCGTAGGAAAAATCTATTTGATTTTCTGCTGTTCAATTTAATTAAAGGTCGTAGAGGCGACAAAAACTGAAATTGACAGTATTTTTGTGCTTAGCATGATTTTTTGAACCTACGGTGGAATTTAATTAAAAATTGAATCGGATCAGAATAATTAGATTCAATATGATTGAATTAAAGCATAATTAAGTAGCCCTAATCAAGGTTGATTAGGCAAGCATATATATATAGGCCTATTTATGCCTAAACTCCCCATTTTGAGTTCAAATTAATCTAATTATTTTAATTCGAATCAGTTTTCAATTAAATTTCACCGTAAGCTCTAAAAATTACATTGATCACAATAAATTAATCAATTTTGGTTTCTGGCTCCTCTACAGCCCTCAATTTCAGATTATAACAGAAATTGTAATAGATATGTCTACAATCAATAGATAGGCATCCAAAAAAATACATAGGATACATAATTAGCATTCAAATTCATATTAAGCATATAAACAGATATATAATTAACAAATTAAAAGCATAATACGGAATAGGATTGTCACAGCTATTTTCCCTCTAATAACCTTTATTTCGTGATCGCCCCTCTGTGCTTCTAGAACTTAGCTCACTAGTGTAGGTTGTGCAACTACAGTGAACAAAACAGCCAACTCAACGGACTGGCTAAGATGCAAGTCGAACTCACCAATAGCACTTAACATCTCCTATTCTCGGATGACAATACTAGCTACACTGTTTACTAACTTCCTACTCAAAGCATCGGCCATTACATTGGCCTTCCTCGGATGATAGTGCAACTTAAAATCATAATCCTCTATAAACACCATCCACCTCCTCTGTCTCAAATTCAAATCTTTATGTGAAAACAGATACTTCAAACTCTTGTGATCAGAAAACACCTCGAATATCTCACCATATAAGTAATGCCACCAGATTTTTAAGGCAAAAATCACTGTCGCTAGCTCTAAGTCGTGAGTTGGATAATTTCTCTCATGTGTTTTCAACTACCGCGAATTGTATGCTACCATTTTTCCCTCTTGCATCAATAGACAACCCAACCCTTCTCGAAACACATCACAATAAACTGAATAGCCGAAACCCCTCTCCAGAATATTCAATACTGGAGCAGTGGTGAGTCTAACATTAAGCTCTTGAAATGACTTTTCACAAATCACACTCCACACAGACTTCACTCGCTTTCTCGTCAATCTAGTCAATGGTGAGGTCAATCTAGAGAAGTCTCTTACACAACGTCGATAATACCCAGCTAAGCCCAAGAAACTCTAAATCTCAAAGGCATTTTTTGGTTGTTCCCAATCTTGCTCTATATTGGATGAATCTACTGTCACCCCTTGGTTATCCCAAAGGGTATCACTAGAAACTCGTAATGGCCATATCACGTACGAAATGCCGTCTTAGGGATATCCTCCCCCCTTACTCTCAATTGGTGATAACCCATTCTCAAGTCTATCTTAGAGAAGCAACAAGACCCCTTCAACTGATCAAATAAATCATCTATACCAGGCATTCGGTACTTGTTCTTAACAGTTACCCGGTTCAACTTTCGGTAATCTATACAAAGTTGCAATACACCATCTTTTTTTTTTGGCAAAAATAGCCGATGCTCCCCACGACGAGGTACTAGGGTGGATGAAACCCTTATCTAACAATTCCTGGAGTTAAATCTTCAACTCACTTAACTCGGCAGGTGCAAATCTATACAGTGCCATAGAAATCGGTGTCGTGCCAGGCACTAAATCAATAGAGAACTTGATCTCTCGGTGAGGTGGCAAACTAGACCTAGGGTGAGAGGAAGGAAGAAGGAAATGGAAAGTACAAAGAATGTTCTAGAAAATCACTTTTTAAGTTGCTAAATTCGCACAGTCCGCTCGAGCGCCTCTTTTCCCGCTCGAGCGTACCTGCTTCCAGCACAGATACTAAAACTTCAAACGGGCAATTCCCAAGATATTTCTCATTTAATTTTCATTTTTAATATTCCTCTTTTTTTCTCATTCTTCCTTTCTACTCATTTTATTTATTTAGAACTTCATAACTTTAAGTTCAAGTTCCCTTTTTCATTCACTAACAATTCTCCTATACTCAATTCACACCGTTATTTACACTCTCAAATTTCATTTTTAGATAACACAAGATTAATAAACCCCTGTCAATTCACTCTCTCATTCATTTACAGAACAACACTCATAATTTACCTTTGTTGTCAACACTAATTCATTAAGTTCACCATCACCAATCCATAATCCCCTTATCCATTTTTAGGTTCCATTCTTTACAAATAATGTCTACGTGCATTTCCTCTTTATATCAAGTCACACATCAATTTGCAATTTCACAGATTCATCACAAGTCACAAATAACATCATCAACTCAACACACTTCTTAACACACATCTCAACATAATCCACCTTTTGCCGACTTACTACGGTGGGATAGCGGGCACCCAATCCATAACACTTTCCACATTTCATCGGCTATTATATGGCGGGAAGTGAACTCCCAAAAACTATTTTCTCAAAAACCATTTTCTTCCAAGAACCACATTTCTCCAAAAACCATTTTTCCACTTTTTAAAACCATCCCCCACATTTGCCGGCTATTATACGATAGGACGTGAACACCCAAAACATTTTCCCATATTCGTCCAGGGATATACGCAGACAGGGTAATTGGGCACCTCGACTCCCGCGCTGGTATCAATTACGATACGCAACTCAAAACCAACCCGACTCACTACACGGACTCATACACCATTTACCTCCTTTTTATGTTCAATTGTTTTCATAGAAGTAGAACCAAAAGAAATGAACAATGAATATGGTGCATGAGTGTGTAAATAATGCATAATATTCCTAAGATGATATTAATTCACAATAGTGCAACTCTTCTCATTTCATAAATCAAAGCATTCCCATCATCATTCGTCATCTTATCACAATTTCAACATAAAGAGGGAACCTCCAAACTTGCATTTCAAACCCAAAACAAAGTAATTACACTCAATTTCACATTTTAGAAATTAATTGAGTAAAACCCCTTTTTATATATTAAGTTTGAAACTTAGGGTTTAACCAAAAAAAAAAAAAAAAAAAGGGATTTTTCCCTCCTTTATGAAATTGAGGCAATCATCAATCATAAACAATGATATTCCATCACAATAAGTGTAATTCCTTTAACCATCACAAAATTTCACCCTCATTGTTCTCAATCTTTGGTCAACAAGCCCAAATCAATACATTCATATATACATCCATATATATATATATACATGAATAACTAATGAAATTACTACATAAAATTGAAGACATAAAGAGTTAAAGACACCCCTACCTCGAATTTGTAGCTAGGGTAGCGAACCACACATGAAAAGGCAAAAAACTTGTGAAGCAATTGGTGGAATTGTTGATCTACTATCCCTTTCACCTTTTCTTTAATGATATTGAGGAAAATCTTGTGTGAAATTTGGGTAATCTAGGGTTATGAAGGCTATGATTTATGGAGGAGATGAGTTGTGAGAGAAAAGAAATGGAAAAGTGGTGGAGAATAGTCTACAATTAAGTTTTAAAATGTCTACTACCCGATGCCTCACTCGAGCGCGACTTTTGTCACTTGAGCGAGAAATGAAGCGTTCCAGAAGTTTTGTAGAGCTACAGTGAAAATACTGGGAGGATGAAAAATACGCCCGAGCGATAACTCCTTTTCTCAAGCGACATGCTTACAAAACCATCAACTTCTGGGAGCTGAAGATCTACGCTCGTGTGAGAAAATCTTTGCTTGAGCGAGGGAAAAAATCCAATTGTCACAGCTCACCCTCTTTAAAGAATTTCGTTCCCGAAATTTCGATAATTTCTTGCAAAAAACAATTTTAACAAATCCCAAGAAGGAAAAACCTGCTCTTGCAATGCCCCAAATCATCGTATCATCATTATAATACCAAAAATTTTCATTCCTCAACAACCAAACATTTTCTCAACAATCAACAATTAAATACTTCTTATAATCACCATACACAACATTCATTAAAACATATCTACATTCTAAGGATCATAAGACAAGCACTAACATATTGAAATTTAATAAAATTACATCTCTCCAAACAATTCCGGGTATTTTTCTCGAACTTTAGCTTCTCTTTCCCAGATAGCTTTTTCTACCCGACGGTGATGCCAAAGTATTTTGACTAAGGGGATAGTTTTGCCTCTCGGCACTTGTTGTCGGGAATCTAGGATCTTTACCGGTCTCTCCTCGTAAGAAATATTTTCATTTACTTCCAAGTTGGTCCAATCTAAGACTTGTGAAGGGTCAGGTTCATATTAGTGTAACATAGAAACGTGAAACACGTTATGTGCTCCGGACAATTGTGGGGGTATGGCCAGATGGTAAGCAATTTCTACCACCTGTTCAATGACATCAAAGGGGCCGACGAAGCGAGGTGATAGTTTCCCACTTTGGCCAAACCTCATTAGCCCTTTCCTAGGGGATATCTTTAAAAACACGTGGTCGTCCACTTCAAAAGATAAGGGCCTCCTCCTCCTGTCCGCATAACTCTTCTGTCAGTTTTGCGCCATGATTAACCTCTTGCGGATGAGAGCCACTTTTTATGTGGTTTCACAAACCAAATTGGGGCCAAGCATGTGTGAATCTCCTAGCTCAGTCCAACACACAGGTGATCTATAGAGATGTCCATACAAAGCCTCAAAAAGCGCCATTCCAATGCTAGCTTGAAAGCTATTATTATAGGCGAATTCAGCTAATTGCTAATATTTCTCCCACAACCGCTTGAGATTAAGTACACAAGCCCTTAACATGTCTTCTAAGGTTTTGATCGTACGCTCGGATTGACCGTTGGTTTGAGGATGGTTGGCAATGCTGAATGTCAATTAAGTTCCCTTGATAGTTTGCGAACTTTGCCACAATCGTGCAGTGAAACGAGGATCCCTATCCGTGACAATACTCATTGGAACCCCATGAAGCTAGACAATCTCCTTAGCATATAAGTCAGCCAGGTAATCCACTAAATCACTCATGCTCATAGCAAGAAAATGTGCCGACTTGGTTAGTCAGTCCACCATGACCCAAATTGTGTCATTATTTTTCGGTGTTCGAGGGAGACCCGAAACAAAATCCATTATGACATGATCCCATTTCCATTCGGCCACAGGTAAAGGTTGTAACAAACCAGCCAGCCTTTGATGTTCTACTTTAATTTGTTGACAAGTTAGGCACTTAGACACAAATAAGGCTACATCTTTCTTCATACCCTTCAACTAAAATTGATAGCATAAGTCATGATACATTTTTGTACCCCTAGGATGAACGGAGAGGCGGGAGTGATGGAATTCTTACAATACGTCGTCTCTACATGATAGAGGAACGAAGAGGCGATCTACATATTGGATAGTTGAATCGGAATGAACCCTAAACCCTTTTTCCTCCTTCCCTTGTTGGATCCTCCCTCTAATAGCCTCCACTTCTTGGTTGTTTTGTTGTGCCTCTAAGACTCGGGTGACTAATGACGGTTGTGCTACAATTGAGAATAAGGTAGCTTGACTACCCTGCCCATTAAATTGTACATCGAATTCATTTAGTTCACCCAACATTTTCCCATGGCAAGGCTAGCAAGTGTACTTATAGACTTCTTACTTAGATAATCGGCAACTACGTTTGCTTTTCCCGGGTGGTAATGCAATTCAAAGTCATAGTCTTCCATAAATTCCCTCCACCTTCTTTGACGTAAATTCAAGTCTTTTTTGGAAAACAAATATTTGAGACTCTTATGATCAGAAAATACATCAAATCTCTCTCCATGGAGGTAGTGTCTCCAAAGCTTCGAAGCAAAAATTATTGCGGCTAGTTCAAGATCATGAGTGGGGTAATTCTTCTCGTGTGTTTTTAGTTGGCAAGAACCGTAAGCCACTACTTTGTCTTCTTACATCGGGATGCACCCAAACCTTTCTCTAGATGCATCACAATAAACTGTGCAACCTTTTCCTCTCTCCAAAATGATTAATATAGGTGCGGTAGTTAATCTAGTTTTCAATTCTATGAAGGAATTCTCACAAGCATCACTCTATACAAACCTTACCCCCTTTCTAGTCAACTTAGTTGCGCCGCTAGAGTGGAAAAATCCTTCACAAAACGTCTATAATATCCGGCAAGACCCAAGAAACTATGAAATTCAAACACGTTTATAGGTCGTTCCCACTTCTACACTACTTCAAGCTTTGAAGAATCTTCCATAATTCCCTCATTTGAGACAACATGACCAAAAAATCTCACCTCTAAGAGCCAAAACTCACACTTATCATATTTAGCGTATAATCGATGTTCTCTAAGAAGTTATAAAACAATGTGAAGATGCTTCTCATGTTCTTCTTTAGACAGAGAATAAATGAGAATATCATCAACAAACACTGCCACAAACTTATCAAGGTAATCCTGAAAGACTCAATTCATTAAGTCCATGAAAATAGCCGGAGCATTAATTAAGCCAAACGACATCACAAGAAATTTGTAGTTGCCATACCAGGTACAAAAGGCCGTTTTAGGAATGTCCCCCTCCTTCACCTACAATTGATGGTACCTCAATCTTAAATCTATCTTTGAAAAACATCGAGAGCCCTTGAGTTGGTCAAAGAGGTCATCTATTTGGGGCAAAGGGTATATTTTTTTAATTATGACCCTATTGAGTTTGCGATAGTCGATGCATAATCGCAACGAACCATCCTTTTTCTTCGTAAAAAAGGCCGGCACCCCCATGGAGAGGTACTCGGGCGTATGAAACCCTTGTTTAACAATTATTGTAGTCGCTCCTTTATGACTAGTAGTTCCGCCAGGGCAAATCTATAGGGAGACACAAAAATGGGTGTTGTTCTGGGCATTAAATCTATAGAAAAACTCCACCTCACGATGAGGTGGTAACTCAATGAGGTCCTCCAGAAATACATTTGGATACTCACAGACTACCTTAGGGAATATTCTTCGAACCCCGTTACTTTCATTATCTACGATAGTCGATAGAAGAAAACTAAGTTTGCCTCGGGTTCGTGGATCATAGAATGGTGACAACACTCTACTAGCTCTGTCCCCCAGAAAATAGAAACAATCCCCTCCAGTTGTACACACCGTCATCCTTTCACGGTAGGAATCTATTATAGCACGGTAGGAGGACAACCAGTCCATACCAAGAATAACATCAAAGCTAGTCATTTCTATTAACATGAGATTAAAAAGAAGTTGACGTTCAGCTACCTCAATTATTCACCCTTGACCCCTGATCCAAAACAACTTGACCTCCAAGCGGTGACTCAATCTTAAGTGATGATGCTAATCGGTTTTCCTTTAAACCCAACGTAGATGCAAATGCAGATGCAACAAATGAATGCGATGCCCTAGTATCTATCAATACATTGGCCCATGTATTATAAACAGGATAGGTACCTCTCATCACCAATAGTCCTGATGATTGTTCAGATACAGTCACGGCATACACACTCTTTTGAGGTCTTTGGTCACCCCAGTCACCCCTCATAGCACTAGCTGGGGATGTTGATTGCGTTGAGGTATTCTCTTGTACTGCCCTCAATGTTTGACCGGACTGAACTGGCTAAAAACCTTGCCTTTGACCTTGGCTTGCTTGGTAAGCCCCGGTATTTTGAAACCCTGAAGTACTCCCTGTGTCGATCAATTGTGGACAAGATCTTTTCACATGACCAGATTGCCCGCAATGATAACACATTGGAAATTGGCCTTTCCCTTGAACAAGGCCTTACGAATGAGCTTGTTGTTGCCGACTAGGGTTTTGATTGCAATCCGATGCTCTGTGGCCTTGCTGGCTGCATCTATAACAAGTAATACGATAGGAACTCGTACTTCCAGAACTTCTCATGGAAACAGACCCCGATGTCTTAGCTTGTTGGGGTGTGGATTGAAAAGATGAAGAGTAAGAGCCCTTAGATCTCTTGGAAGATCCCGTATCACTCTTGGATTCTGCATAACTTGACCTCTTGTGTTTTTGTCTTGCTTTTTTGGCTTCCAACATTATCTCGACATATGCTATGGCCTCTACCAACTTAACATATTCTCAATATACGTGGCCCATCACCTTCATCAATATCTTAGGCCTTTGCCTCTTTTCGAACTCAAAACACTGACGTTCTTTTATTGCTACTAGCTCGGGAACAAAGCGTACTAAGCTAGTAAATGTGGCCTCAAATTCTGCCACCGTTGCATCTAACTGCCTTAGGTCTTGAAATTGTTTCCTTAACCTCTCCCTGGCCGTAAGAGGTAGGAACTTCTCTTGGAAGGTGTGCGTGAAGGCCTCCCATGTATGTTCCACCCTGTGCTTAACCGATTTCCATCACTGACCAGCCTCCTCTTTCAATTGATACGCTTCAAACGCCACCCTAAGCTCCCCGTCATTAATATTCAACTCAGACCACATCACTCTCACTACTCAAGAAAGCTACAAGAAGGCAACTAAGCCTCCCCGACCACATGAATCTTACACTAGCGACAAAACTCTATCAGCTTAGTCCCCTAGAAAATAAAAACATTCACCATTGGGGGTGCACACCAGAACTCTTTGACGATAACTGTGGGGGCCGAATAATTGGGAGTCGTAGAGATTCCGGATAGTCGAATCTGGGAGAGTCGAGATTCGAAGCACTCGGCAATTGTCTCGAAAGCTCAAATCCAACCCTACTCGACCAAATAACCGATTAAGCAAGGGGCCGAGTGAAGATCGATCTATTATAAAATGTGCCGAGCATGAGGTGGGAAATGGATCTAATCCCGAGGCCCAAAGAAGAAAAGATATAAATAGAAGAAACATCAGCCAGAAAGAGGTATGTGAGAATTGTTGTGCTAAACATAGAATACAAGCATTCTTGAGTGTAGAGACTACTTGTCCGTCGGAGTGCTAATTCCGGTACCCTCGACCGGAGTGTTTATTCCTTTTCTAGTGACTATCAGGGGATCACAAGCTCCCCCCAAGATCAGAAGAGTATTGCCAAACCACTTCTCCACAATTGGTGCCGTCTGTGGGAATTACTCAAACACATCCATGGCGGGCGCAGCGGAAGACCCTCCGATAGCCACTGACGAAACAACGCAAAGAGACGACCTCACTCCAAACATGCTTGGACCGAACACTATCCCTGTAAGACGCGCTATGAACTTCGCCTCACCCTCAACTCCAGAGCATGAAGCAATGCAAGCGATCATGGAACAAGCAAAGCAAAACGAACAAAGGTTGGAGAACATGATCGTAGAGAACGAACGTCTTCGTGAAGATTTGGCCTTGGAAGTGGTGAAGTCCAAACAAGCTGTACGCCTAAAGCCGGATCGATCTCCGCAGGCAGGTGGTCGACGTCCTCGAGCCCGACAAGACGACACTGATAGCGGCTCCGACTCGTTATCCCCGGAGCCCAGGAAGAAGGGGCAACCTGAAACTACCAGTTTTTCTGAAGAAAGTCCTTGTATAAGGCACAAGCGAACAAGGCACAGTTCGGACGAAGATCAACACGATCCCTTCGTACAACGGATTGCAAAGGCGGTGCTACCCAAGAAATTCAAAGCACCATCATTCACCTTGTACGACGGCAAATCAGACCCCACCGATCACATCCTCCACTACAAGCAAGCCATGACATTGCATGCAGATGGCGAGGCCCTCATGTGCCGAATATTCCCCAGCAGTTTGGGACCATTGGCCGCTAGGTGGTATTATAAACTGGAACCGGCTTCGATCAAAACTTTCCACCAATTACATAAATCCTTCAGGGCCAGATTCATCACTAACGAGGTCCAACCGAAACAAGCCGACTCTCTTTGGGCAATACAGATCTAGCCGGGAGAAACACTAAGGGCGTATTCGGCACGATATTGGGAGTGCTTTAATCTTATTGATGACGCCTGCAATGACTCAATGGCCATCACCGCCTTCAAAATGGGATTACACCCAGACAGTGCCCTCCACAGCTCCTTGACAAGAAGGCCCCCCAAAAAAGTCTGGGCATTGATGAAGAAAGTTGAGGAATACTGCAAATTGGAAGACAATGCCTTGCGGGTTAAAGCTGGACAAATGGCCACAAAACGGCCCCTCCTGAAATTGCTCAGCCAATAAGTTCCGTACCACCTCAGAGTCCTGAACCACGACAACGAGCTAAACGAGACAAGAAACAGGATTCTCGTCGTTCAAGCGATCAATGCTCACACCGAGCAAATGAACAACTGCAGGTCAATAGCAAGCGCACAAAGTGCACCAACAAGAAATATACGGAGTTGTCAGAGCCAATCAGCTCGGTTATGTCCAAAATCTAACATCTTCCGTTCTTCAAATGGCCGTCCAAAATGGTTGGACCCCCTGACACGAGAAGGCGGGACAGGCGGTGTGAATATCACAAAGATTACGGTCATGATACGAACAGTTGTTATGCTTTGAAAGACCACATTAAGGAATTGGTCCAAGATGGTCGCCTCCAGCAACATGTCTGAAAGAGCGCAATCAAAACAGTTGCCCTTCGGCAGGACTCACCTTCGCTCGGCGTTATTTATATGATATATAGCCTTCCAACGCCACGTACTGTACATGCAATTCAGTCAGCCCCCCAGAGGCAACGCATACCAACGAAACAGCCCCACGAAGCTCCGAGTATTGTCTTCGACAATTCTGATCTTATCGGCATAACACTCCCCCATATTGATCCATTGGTCATTGAACTACACGTAAACTGAATTACCGTTGAACGCATCCTCATAGACCAGGGGAGCACTTCGGAGGTTATGTATTACGAGACCTTCATCAAACACGGCTTCAACAAATCAGACTTGTCCCCAGCTCCTCACCCATTATTCGGCTTCAACGCAAATCCAGAGTACCCATTGGGGAAAATCACACTTCTCGTTTGAGCGGGCTCCCAAACAGTGGATGTGGAATTCTTGGTCGTGAAGCTCCATTCGCCATATAATCTCATCATGGGGCAAACCTGGTTGCATCATATTCAGGCCGTGCCAAGCACCTATCATCAGCTACTACGCTTCTTAACCAAACACGGTATTGAGCAGATCCGTGGTTCCCGGCAATCTGCACAAGCATGTTATCTCCTTTCTGGAAAGACATCAACGAAGTCACAGGTTAACTCCACTGAAGTGCCGAATTGAAACAGCCTTGACGACGTCGAACGGCTCCCTAGTGAAAAGCCACGGAAGCTCTAGGCGATACCAGCGGCAGCTTGCCAGGACGTATGATCAACACGTTCAGTCGCGCCGCTACATGCCGGGAAAGTTACTCCTGAAGGTATTTCTGGATGATAGGAGACCGGTTGATGGAAAATTAGGTACGCGGCGTTGCTCCTGAAGCACTCACAAAAATTCTGTCATCAAACCCGACTTGTAGGGAATGATCCTAGTTCTAAAAGATTCGCGATGTACACATTCCACCTTTGTAATGGAAGGATTCTTGTTTAGAAGCTGGATTCCTATGTAAAATAGCGCTCCGACAAAAAAGCCTCCAGATTCGGAACACCCTTCGTGGATATCACGATTGGCCAAACTAAGTCTCCGGATTCGGAGCCCCATTGGCGCATGACGTCTTTGGGCCGATTAAGCCTCCAAATTCGGAGCGCCCTTCGTGGATATCATGATTGGCCAATCTAAGTCTCCGGATTCGGAGCCCCATCGGCGCATGACGTCTTTGGGCCGATTAAGCCTCCAGATTCGGAGCGCCCTTCGTAGATATCATGATTAGCCAATCTAAGTCTCTGGATTCGGAGCCCCATTGGCACATGACGTCTTTGGGCCAATTAAGCCTCCGGATTCGGAGTGCCCTTCGTGGATATCACGATTGGCCAAACCAAGTCTCCGGATTTAGAGCCCGATCGGCGCATGACGTCTTTGGGCCGATTAAGTCTCCAGATTCGGAGCGCCCTTCGTGGATATCATGATTGGCCAATCCAAGTCTCCAAATTCGGAGCCCCATCGGCACATGACGTCTTTAGGCCGATTAAGCCTCTGGATTCAGAGCGCCCTTCGTGGAAATCACGATTGGCCAATCTAAGTCTCCGGATTCGGAGCCCCATCGGCGCATGACGTCTTTGGGCCGATTAAGCCTCCGGATTCGGAGCGCCCTTCGTGGATATCATGATTGGCCAAACAAAGTCTCCGAATTCGGAGCCCCATCGGTGCATGACGTCTTTGGAGCCGATTAAGCCTCCGGATTCGGAGCGCCCTTCGTGGATATCACGATTGGCCAAACCAAGTCTCCGGATTCGGAGCCCCATCGGCGCATGACGTCTTTGGGCCGATTAAGCCTCCGGATTCGGAGCGCCCTTCGTGGATATCACGATTGGCCAAATAAAGTCTCCGGATTCGGAGCCCCATCGGTGCATGACACCTTTGGGCCCATTAAGCCTCCGAATTCGAAGCGCCCTTCATGGATATCACGATTGGCCAAAATAAGCCTCCAGATTCAAAGAACCCTTTGTGGATATCATGATTGGCCAAAATAAGCCTTCGGATTCGGAGCACCCTTCGTGGATATCACGATTGGCCAAAATAAGCCTCCAGATTCAAAGAACCCTTTGTGGATATCATGATTGGCCAAAATAAGCCTTCGGATTCGGAGCACCCTTCGTGGATATCACGATTGGCCAAAATAAGCCTCCAGATTCAAAGAACCCTTTGTGGATATCATGATTGGCCAAAATAAGCCTTCGGATTCGGAGCACCCTTCGTGGATATCACGATTGGCCAAAATAAGCCTCCAGATCCGCATGAACAAGACAAAACGTTCCAACATTCGAAATAAGATGCTTAATTAAGCATATAAAAATTCAGAATGAGATAAACTTTTAAAATAAAACATTTTATTCGATTAAACAGTAATTACAAAAATGCAATCCACGCTCGAAGCATTACAATATCTATTCTCATGCGGAGTCGCGTTGGTACAGCAGCAGCGCCGAATCAACGCTCGCTGATTGGATAGCATCCGCAACTTGAAATGCCTTGATCTGACCGCGCTTGAATCCACGATGTTCACACTGGCGAGATAATCACTCTCGAGGTGGAGAGCTTCGACACCATAGGTAATGTCAAGGCCAAGATCCAGGACAAGAAAGGAATTCCCCACGAAAATAGTAATACTCAATGGTCGTGGCGCTACGTCGGCCTCATTTCTCGGTCGCGGTTGCGGAGAACTCCCTCATTGATGTTTCTCCCTTTGGGCTGATCTGCTTCGACGACTTAGAGGTTGACGTTTTTCCCGTTTTTTGAATGCCCTACCTCCCGCGCGACTGGGTTCTCTGCTACGATTCATTGCAATGTCAAGCTCAGCCAAAGTCCAAGTTTCTCCTCTGCTGCTGAAGAAAACTCCATTTGACATTCACACTTATCTAACCCCACGCAACAAAATCGTTTTAAATCGAGTCTGAACACAGTAAGCGAAGTTACTAGAGCGAAAAGTCTGAGGCAATTTATTTCTAAATCCCTACAGTGACCCTGAGGCAATTTCATTAACACAACCCCAAAAGACGGACGCCGAGCGATATTGGCCACAACCACTCCATGTACTAATTTTTGGCTTTTTTGGAGTTAAAATGGCCTAATTATATAAACGACAATTATAGATGGGCTAACTGTCTCCGGATTTGGAGCCCCTGGTGCATGACACCTTTGGGCCAGTTAAGCCTCCAAATTCGGAGCCTCATCGGCGCAATTGACCGTGCGTGACATGCCAAATATATATTTAATGAAGAATGCTCATGACAAGCCTGCAACCGTTTGGAATTAAAATACCTAGTTGACTCGGGCCAGTCAATGTTTATACAATGAAACACATGCAAACACGTGTGTGCCGAATGCAAATCACAATGAAACATTTTATTCAATTAGACAATAATTACATAGTTGTGAATGCGATCGGCGTTCAAACGTTACATTGAGTGTTTTTACACGACGTTGCCCTCATCCTCACTCTGCTCGACTTCAAAGGTGGAAAATAGAAAATGGTTACACTGGTACAGTGGCAATGCCGAGTCAACGCTCGCTACTCGAAGAGCTTCTTTGGCCTGAAGCGCCTTGATCCAACCATGCTTAAATCCACGATTTTCGCATCGGCAAACTTCCTCGCCGAGCTTCTCCTTGGTCTTCTGTATCCCTACTTTCTGGCCTTCATGGAATCCTTGTTCATAAGCCCTCCCCTTCGTGGATTCCATCACGAACATGCTCGCCGTATCGCGATTAGTGAGCGCGGTACTAATAAGCCACTGGGTGACCCTTTCTTCCACGATTTGGTTACCCTGTCTGACGGTTGTGCCTGAACGGCCTTCACCTTCCGTAGCTCACGCTCAGCCACCTTCGCGCAAGCCTCCAAGCTTCGAATGCGTTCATCCCTCTTCTCTATTTCTCGGCGGGCAGCATGGAGACGCATGCCAATTTCGTAGGCAGTGTAGAGCCCTTCACCGCACCGTGAATGCCTTCACGAAACACTTCGAAGTCCTGCCAACCTACCATCGACTGCTGGACCTGGGGTGGAAAAATCTGACGAGCAAATTCGACTGCCACACTTGAATCTTGAACGATCGAGTCCGCATCTGTCATGGGTCTATTCCCCACGAAGACTGCAAAACTCAGTGGGCATGGGTTCGCACCGGGCTCCCTTCTAGAACGGGGTTGCAGGGATTTACCCTGTGGCTCCTTGTCCCTCCTAGGAAACCTACTTTGACGACGAGGAGATTCACGTCTCTTCCAATCCCTCGAAATTCTCCCTCCCACACGCGAAGGTTCGCCACTTCGATTCATGTCTCCTCCCAGCTCGGATAGCGTCCTCGCTTCCCCTTTACTGTTAAAGAAGAGTCTATTTGACATTCGCGCTTGTTTATTCTTCATCAAAGACCTGGACTGAGTTGCTCATTGAGCACATAAATAGAACCTTCATTCATTTATTCCCTACGATGGCAGCGCCACCGAGGCAATCTCATTAACATCGAAACCTCAACAGCCCGGCGCTGACCGAGTCGTGCCCCTATCAAACACTGTTATTCGGCAGTCTTAACTTTCGCAAGGGCAGATTCATCAATCTATTCGGCTTAAGTGCCGCAGCCGCTTCACGAATCGACTCGTCAATATTGTCTAATTCGGCGTTTAACGTTCGTGAACCAGTTGGGGCAAGGGCAGATTCATCAATCTATTTGGCTTGAGTGCCGCAGCCGCTTCACGAATCGACTCCTCAATATTGTCTGATTCGGCGTTTAACGTTGATGAACTAGCTGGGGCAAGGGCAGATTCATCAATCTATTCAGTTTGAGTGCCGCAACCGCTTCACGAATTGACTCATCAATATTGTCTGATTTGTCGTTTAACGTTCATGAACCAGCTGGGGCAAGGGCAGATTCATCAATCTATTCGGCTTGAGTGCCGCAGCCGCTTCACGAATTGATTTACTAGTCCTATTCGGCACCAAGAGTTGACTTACTTGTTAAGATAAATCAAAGTTTAAACTAATATAATTGCCAAGATTACACTGCTATCCAATCGATAGTTAGAAGGCACAACGGACAATAATCATTTTATCCAAAGTAGTGGAAGGCAAAACTCTTCATAAATATCAAAAACTGCGTACAAGTAATAGCGAAACGAGAAGGAAATTTTCATTAATAAATTGAGCGCAGATAGTAACTAATTTATACATGAAAATTACCTTGAAGTGACAAGAATCCACTAAACAAAAACGTACATTGAAATTGAAGATACCCAATAAAACTAGAATGTCTCCCAGGTCAATCCTAGGGATCAGACTCAAGTGGCTCAACGTCCACTTGCTCGTATGGAATTAACAAGGCCAATGTAACTCCAGCGGCAACGAGGGCTTTGAGCCACCCATGTTTGAAACCCCGATTCTCGAATTTGGGGACCTCAATTACGTATTCCTTTAAGGCGGCGCTCTTCCCAGCCTCTAGCGCCGTAGAAGCTTCCGATTTGGCTTTTTCCTTGGCCGCCTTCAATTCTTCTAACTCGGCCTCTGCCTTGGAAAGCGCCTCCTGGGCTAACTTGAGCGACTCCTCGCTCGTGTTCGCCCTATCCTCGGCTTCAGATCTGAGTTGGTCAGCAGTCTGAGCCCTTTCCTTTTCAGCTTCGGCTCGAGCACTTTCCATCGCGGCTCTCATCGCCTCGAACTCGGCCCTGCTTCTTTCACCTTCAGCTTCAAACTTTAAGCGGCCAATTCTTTCAATGACATCACGCTGTCGGCGGCCTAGTTCGGCTATCCTTCCAATCATCTGCAAAACAAGTTTGGATCACCACACCAAGCAATATCGTATGCAAACCAAACCAAACGAGCAAAAAAGAAAGTATCGCATACATACCAGAAGGGCTGACTGGGCAGCGAACACTATAGCTACCAAATCCGGCTCTTCTAGAAAGGTGGCCTTGTCAGCCGGTAGCGAAACTGAGGCAGCCAAGCTCAACGCCACGGCTGGATCCTTCATGGCCGATGCGTCAGAGGAGATTGGCGTGTCTTTGATCTTTGGTTGAACAACGAAAGGGACAACCACGTCAGACTCCTCTAAGCGAGGCCGTTTGTCAGTAGGGCTATCCTCTGAGCCGGCCTCTCCCTCGGCAGAACGTTTTTCGCCCCGCTCTTTTGAAACTAGCCGTTCTTCCGTAACCTGCTGTTTAGCCCCCTCATCTCGGTCACAACAACTTGAGCCGTTTCTTCTCCAGTAACCGGTTGTAAAGATTCAACCAAGTCAGGCTCAGAACGGGCGGCCTTGGCTTTCTTTCGGGCGGCCATTCGCTCGGCATATCTCTTTCTTGCCATCTGCGTGAGATTTTCCCCAACCATGCCTTCAGAAAAAGTGCCAGGTAGATCTCTCAAGTTTGTAAAAATATCTCGAAGGAAAACTCTGCCCGACTCGAAGTGGACAAAGAGTTAGGCTGGTTAAGACCGGCTACCGCAAACGCTGATTTCAGAGCTTTGTCGACCTCTTCGGCCTCCGCAGTGAACACCTTTGTTGATTCGGCAACTGCTTCGACCACCGGCTCTAAGTCTTGCACCGAATCAGAAGCTTCGAGACCAATTTGCCTGAGGGCCTTGAAGTTGGGGAAGACAAGAGCCGTACGGTGTTGTTCGCTGGTTGGGATCGGAATGTCATCCGCGGCCGAGAATGTAGTATAGGTTGGCTCGTACCGCAGGAGAATATGGGCGGCTCTCCCTTGCTTATGTACGTTTGGACGGCCAAAGTACTTTAGTGTAGTCTTAATTTCCGCAAGGACTTCGTCGTCAGCCGAGGTCAGAATCCTCTTCAACTTATTGCTTGTAAAAACAAAGGGTTAGACTCCGAGAAAAAGCCAAATAAAAGAAAGATCAACAAACAGGGAATTATACGGTAACCTGGTTCACCCCTCTATCTGGGAATAGGGTCTAGGCGATCTTTGCCTTCGTCGAATTCCCAGTTGCCTCAGACGTTGACCATTACATCATCAACTCGTTTGCTAGAGCTGGCAAGCATCGTTACCAAGTGATGGTCGGTGTCCTTAGCCTTGAGAAAATAGCGTCCGAGCCGACCGGAGGATTTGGCTAAAGTGTAGCAGTGTCGAATCACTAGAATGCCAAGATTGATCTTGAGATGCCGGTTCAACTCTACGATTCCCATTATAATTCGAAAAAAATTAACATTGGGTTGTGAAGGAATCAAACCCCAATAGCGGAGGACGACCCTAAGAAATGGGTGTAGGGGACAGCGAACTCCGCCCGCTGCAATGGATAGGAGAGGAAAGATGATTGTATTTTGGTCGTCCCTCTCCATATCAAGGGTATTGTCCTTTACTAGAGATAGATGGACATCATTGGGGATAGAGAAATGTCTTCGGAACCCAGAAATTCGACCCTCAGAAAAGAGGTCTTTCAAATGCTTAGCCATCCTGGTAAGGACCCAAGGATATTCTAAAATCAAAGATAAATACGGAATGTAGGGTTGCAAAGCGAAGAGAAGAAAACTTACAAAAGGCAAAGGAGAAGACGGAGAAGAGTCGCAGAAAACGCGTTGGAGAAGAGACACCGACTGGCAATCCAGGAGGTTCAAATATTCGAAAAAGCATGCATTCGAAGGGACTGAAGTTTCAAAATCGTAATAAATGCGAGAGAAGCATGAATGAGGCGGGAAAGCGTTGCAGTGACCAAAAAGCATGTACGCGTTCTGACGCTCATCGGGAAGAGGGTTAACCGCCGAATTTTTGACTGCCCAGACTAGAAGCCAAACACGCCGACTAACTGATGCTAGTGGGGTGTTTGGGGGGCAATTGTGGGGGCCGAAGAATTGGGAGTCATAGAGATTCCGGATAGTCGAATATGGGAGAGTCGAGATTCGAAGCACTAGGCAATTGTCTCGAAAGCTCAAATCCAACCCTACTCGGCCAAATTACCGATTAAGCAAGGGGCCGAGTGAAGATCGGTCTATTATAAAATGTGCCGAATATGAGGTGGGAAATGGATCTAATCCCAAGGCCCAAAGAAGAAAATATATAAATAAAAGAAACATCAGCCAGAAAGATGTATGTGAGAATTGTTGTGCTAAACATAGAATACAAGCATTCTTGAGTGTGGAGACTAACTTGTCCGTTGGAGTGCTAATTCCGGCACCCCCGACCGGAGTGTTTATTCCTTTTCAGGTGACTATCAGCAAATCACAAGCTCCCCCCAGGATCAGAAGAGTATTTCCAAACCACTTCTCCACAGTAACAATCTATAATAGCATGATACGAAGACAACCAATCCATGCCTAAGATGGCATCGAAACTCGACATGTCTAACAATACAAGAGCAAAAAGAAGTCGGTAACCGGGAACCTCAATCTCACAACCTCGACGTCCCCGGTCCAGGACAACCCTACCCCCAACTAGTGGCTCTACACTGAGTGGAGATGCTAACTGAGCCACTTCTAATCCCAAAACAAATGCGAATATAAACAAAATGAAGGAATGAGATGCACCAGTATCAATTAACACATTGGCAATAAAATTGAACAACAGAAAGTTAGCTCTCATAACAGAGGATACACATGCTTGATGGGTCTTTGATATACCTGCTTACCCCTCAGAGCATAAGACTAGTAAACTAATTGAGCCGAAGAGGTCCTTGAGTGGCCCTCAAGACCTGTGCTGACTGGGTAGGTTGATGGCTCTATGTCTGCCTCGAACCAGACGCACCAGATGTGCCACATGCCTGAGGGAAAAACCTCTTCAAGTGCCCTAATTGCCCATGCTGATAACAGGTAGGAGGCTGTCCTCTTCCCTGACTCTGGCTCTGTGGACAAGCCAAAGACGATATAGACTATTTCCTTCCTACTCTCTATGGACCCCGCTGACAACACTTAAAGCAAGTGGTCCCACCTTGACTACCACTTTCTGTGTGATAATCCTGTCCAGTGTTATGTTTATTAATCTTAATCATGATTGTGGTTATGTGCTTAATATGATTTTCGGTGCCATTTACATGATTATATGTGTTTTTGAATTTCTATCTGTTCACTATAGAAAAACCTGCTCGATTTTCTGTTATAAAATTTAAATTGAGGGCCGTAGAGGCGATAGAATGCAAAATTGACTGTGTCCTTGCGATTAGCATGATATTTAGAGCCTACAGTGAAATTTAATTAGAAATTGATTTGGATCAAAATAATTAGATTGAACTGATTAATTAAGCACAATTACTTAGCCTTAATCAAATTGATTAAGGCAAGCATGTATGAAGGCCTAACTACACTTAAGCTCATTCTTTTGAGCTCAAAATTCTGGACTTACACCTAGAGAGAGAGTGAGAGTGCATGGTTTTAGAGAGAGAAAGAGGCCAATATTGAAGACTTTGCTAAGAAATCGGAAGACTAAGGGAATTGGTACAAGATTTAACTTCATTTGTGAGGATTAGAGCCTCTAGGTGAGTAATTGAACTCAACTTCATGAATTTAAATTCATAATTGAGTGAATTGAAGCAAGATATGAAATGAATTACAAGAATTGAGTTGATTTTGATAAATTTGAAGTCAATAGAACCATGCATGTAGAGAATTGCGATGAATTTGTGTAATCAAGCATGTAGCATGTTAATTATGAAGAATTGAGTATCAAAGCTTACATGCATGCATAATCTTGTTGAGCCTTATGGCATTGAGCATCATTTGTACCTTTTGGAATGAAATTGGAGTTAATGAATTACAAGCATGCTAGATTCATGAAGATATGTAACTTGATTGCATGAGCTTGAAGAACTTGAAATGGTTTTGGAAATTTGGGAGATGAACCATGATTTTTGCGCAAGTGATTTCAAGTATCCAAGTGCTTTTATGTCATAATATGTTTGTCTATATTTTTGGCATCAATTTATAGCTTTGGAGCCTTTGAAGATGTGTTTTGAGACTTAAACAGAATTCTGGAAACCCAGAATTCGACCTATCCACTCAAGCATGGAAATTCTCGCTCGAGCGTGAAAACTTAGCTGCCATTAGTTTACAGAGAATACACGGATGCTCGAGCGGCCAAAGCTGCGCTCAAGCGTACCTTGTTTGACAAGACTTCTCGCTCGAGCATCAAAAGTCTCACAGGAGCGTAAATTACAAACAACCAGTACTGTTGCAGACCGAAAAGGTCCGCTCGAACAGCCAAAGCTGTGCTCGAGCGGAAAGTCCTATTTCAGAAATTTTGAAAAGTCATTTTTGTGTTTTGTTTTCCATTCTCTTTCATTTCTAAGCACTCTTAGGCATGCATTGGGCATTGTAAATGACCTAAAAGGATAAGAAAGAGGCCTAAGAGAAATAAATAAATTAAGAACAGATTGAATTGCTTGTAACCCATATGTAATGTGTAGGGTCAAGTCCAAGGACAAATCCACCCGCAAAACACTATGAGTAATATCTTAGTAAGTGTGTATAGAAGTATGCTAACCTCTAAATGCTTACTTTTGTCTGGGTTTTATGGATTTGCTAATTGAATCAGATAATTGTTATGTCAATGATATGACTACGATCTCAAGTATGAAATGAGTATAGAAAAGAATGGGCCAAAGGCCGTTTGACATAAATGAATGGGCCAAAGGAAGTTTGACATAAATGAATAGACCAAAGGCTGTTTGACATGAATAAATGGGCCAAACGCCGTTTGACATGAATGAATGGGCCAAAGCCCGTTTGACATAAATGAGTGGGCCAAAGGCCGTTTGACATAAATGAATTGGCCAAAGGCCATTTGACATAAATGATTGGGCCAAAGGCCGTTTGATGTGATTCATTGGGCCAAAGGTCGTTTGATGTGATTAATTGGGCCAAAGCCCATTTCATAAGAACGAGTTGAGCCTGAGCCCATTGGTTAAGAATGATGTGGGCTTAAGGCCGTCTGTTAAAGTAGATAAATACATGAATTGGGCCTATGGCCGTTTGACGTATTTGTCATGGATTTCAGTCATACGACTTCTTTATTTGATATTATTCACTGGCCTTTCGCTTACTCTCATTTATGTGTATGTAGGTGAGAATAGAGACGCCACCCAACCTCGGTGAAGAATAGGAAAGGAAGTCAAGTTTTGAGAAGTCAGCCTTAATGTCTCACGCACGAGACTATGTTTTTGTTCTTTTGCTCTTTTGTTTATTTTTGCTCAGTGAAGAAGTGCCAAACATGGACTGCTTTGCCAGATACAGAGTCGCCACCTAAATATTTTATTTTGGAAAATTTAGGAAACCCTGACTCGGTGCCAAAAGCCACGTGTCCGTCATCACCAAAGTTGCCTCGGCTCGGGAACTTGGGTACGATTGGGAAAGGTCAGCTATGAGCACCCCCTCTCGCCCGATCAAAGATCGTCCTCTACTAACCGTGATATCTTGTTTTGAAAGCATTATGTGTTCCTATTCCAGTTATTAGCCTAGAATTACTATGTTATGCGCACAGCAAACAAGTATAGACCAAATCGCCTAAATTGGAACAAAACATTTCATGTTTGTTTGGAAAATGGTTTGCTACTCGCGAGTAGGCTAAAATGCAGATTTTGCCACCCTTAAGTGGGCTTTAGAAAAGATGGTTTTGCCACTATCTAGTGGGCTTACAACTCACAGTTTTAGTGTATTATTCCAATTTAGGTAATTCAACCTCCATCCACAGGCATTCAGGCAGTTACATCACATAAGCAGCTAGCCTCATCGTAATTATGCTATCATGGCAACATTCACACACATGTGGCATGCTAAAGCATAAAAGCTTACTTAGTACTCCAAGCCAAAACAGAAACCAGTTAGTAATCATGTGCATGATCCTAGGTCATGTTAAGATGGCTAATGCAACACATGGAAAATGCAACTAAGATAGGCTCGGCTAATCTACAATGACATGTGAGATGCTACGACTAACACGTATTCAATTTGGAATTTAAGTACAAATGCAGTTAGAATGATGCGCCGAGCCCGGTGCATGCAAGACAAATGTATGGATGCACGCATGCATAGCATAAGGTATGCTAAATTAAATATGACCTAATATTAACCATCAAAAGCAGGTAAGTAAAAGGGAGAAAGAAGTGGGGGTTAGAAGACATACACACACGTGCCCACACTTATTACAAATTTGCCCTCGCTCGGAGGGACCAAAAGAATAATAATACAATTAACTAACCTACAAGCTAATTAATTATTACAGACAAATTAATTAATTAACAAATTAACTAATCTAAAAAAAGTAGTAAACAGCCTCGGGAAGAGGGCCCAATGCAATGCGCGCTCGGTACTGCTCGGAAAGCCACTGCCATGCACAAGTTGCCTCTGCTTTGACTGTTATCCTTCTCAGAAGACTGCACAAATCTCAGGGTTGCTTCCCTGAATGCTGTGGAACACCATCGGCTGAGGGAATTGGTCACCGGCCATGGAGAATGGTCACCGGCCACAAATTAATACATCGGCCACTTATGGATGGCCGGTCGGCACTTCAGATGGCCGGCCGACCAAATCTTCCTGCAGAATCTGTTTTTGACAGCAGCAGAGGGCAAAACATAGCATGGCAATGCATTTCAAGCAGATGTGTGCACCACCACATCCCTTATCATGTTTATGACTCAGAGGGACACGGTTCTCGATTCTCGAACCACCAATCACGCATTTCAATGCGTGATGGCCCAATGAACCAAGTTGTGTATTTTCAATGTGTAGTGAAATGCACATAAACAAACAATGGGGCTCAACCTCCATCACAATCAATTTAAGAGGTTAAGCATGCGTGCCCATGTGATGCAACCTAGGCATGTGAGCTAGCATGCAATCAAGGAAATGCAAAGAAGCATACAAGGTATACAATAATCATGCAAGGCATGCAAAGCATGAAGCAATGTAACCAACAAGTATGCAAGATACAATGTGGGTGTTCAAGCATGCAAGCAAACATGTGACTTCATTCAATCATGCAACAACACACTAGTATGCAACAACATGCAAAGGGATGGACTTAAACTAATTTAGGCAGTCCTCAAACAAACCTAAAACAGTGGACAATGCTATGGAAATGAGGGCCTACACACACACACACATGCATATGTTGATGGGCCAATACTTAAGCATCAAACAAGCAACCTTTAAGCACACTTAAAAGAGCCTAAACATGGGCAATTAGCATGCAATGTAAACTCTGAAAATCATGTTAATGATGGTGCCAAATCAATTTAAACAAGACAAACAGGGTATGCAATTGGTCCACATACTTGAGGCAAGCCAAGGAGACTTAAACCATGGCTAAGTCAACCTAGCCTCTCAAGGCCAAGAGGACTTAAAACAGGTTCAAGGCAGACCTAGACAATGCTAAGGGAACACCTAGATGGCATCTAAGTGGCTTAAACATGCAAGCATACAAAGGAGCACATTCATGGAGCATGAGGCAACAACCTTTTAAAGCAACAAAGGAGTATCAAATGCAAGTATGCAAGCATGTTATAAGGACTGAAATAACATGGTAAGTGGTTCCAAACCACTGAAACAATGCAAGTAATGCATTCTACACACTCACACACCTAAGTTTAACAAGCCAAAATGCAAGGTGGCTATACTAAGCATGCTATGGTCGACCAAAACAACCTCGAACAGAACTTAAGCATGCTAAAATAAACACAAAAGCTTCACAAAGCTTGGCCAAAATCATGCTAGAACAAGGATCAAAACCTAAAGCATGTTAAGGCCAAAACATGACATTACAAGGCATGTATGCTAAACAAGCATGGTGTACCTAAACCAACTTAACACAATGCTATATCATGGCAATATAAGCACAAAAATCAGTTAAGGCATGATTAACATGAACCTAAACTAGATGCTCCCTCAAGAGGCAAAAATGGCCCTTTTCAAGGACAACAAGGAGAGGGGGTGGCCCTCTCCTTCTTAGGACCTCAAGGCACCATCCTCACCACTGAAATCCCTCAAGATTCCAGTGGTGAGGAGGCCCAAACACAATGGTCTCAGAGCTCACCAAAATAGCACAAAACAAAGGCCAAACAAGCCTTAAGAGGGGTCAAACAACCTTAAAGCTCAAATCACTCTTAAACAACTATTTAAAGGACTCAAAAACAGAACTTTTATATATTATATGCAAAGCCTAAAAATAGTTGCAAGATAGGTAAAAAACATATGCAAAAATGGGGTATTTAACGGTAAAGTCCTTACCCTTGAAGACCTCTTTCAAGGACAGCACTCCAGCTACTTTTTTGGGCTCAAAACCACCCAAGAACACCAAGAACAGACCTCTGGCCCCTCAGCAACCAAGACTAGGTGTTTGTGTGCAATAGTAAGACTAAAACACACACAAGGCAAAGAAAGAGAGAGATATAGAGATAGAATGGATACAAAACCTAACCCTAATATCAGAGTTCTCTCTGGAGATTTTTTTGTCTAACCTAGAAGAGGGAGGAGAGGTCTCCTCTTATAGAAGGTTCAATCTTGCAAGCTTACAAGACAAGCTAGATAAGAGGGAAATCCCTCCATACACGTGTATGGAGGGGAGCAGAGTGTATGCCAGCTATCACAGCTGGCATGAAAATATCTGCAAAAGCAGATGAACAGTGGTCGGCCAGCCAAAAATACAATTTGACCAAAAAAGATGGTCGGTCGACCATCTATAGTGCCGGCCGGCCAAACATTTGGCTGGTGGAAACAAAACACAGCCGGTGGCCTCAAGCCATGGCCGGTGATGTGTGGGGATGGCCCACAAGCCATTCCCTACCCCTCCAAGGCAAAACACAAGTGTTTGGTGCAAAACCAGACACAAAATAGTCGAGTCGAGAGATCTTGAGGCAAGGCGCATAGCCGAGACATCCGGGAACTCAAGACAAACACAAATAAGGATGATCACCGGGTGTTCAAGCGGTGACGTCCAAGTCTTGAGGACGGTCAAAAATGGGGTGTCTACAGTTGCCCCTCTTTGACAGAACTCGAAAGTCATAACAATGACGGGAGTGACTGTCAAAGCCCAGAGACGACCCATTTTTGACAAGGCCAAGGACTTAGACAGACATGCAAGACGGACAAGATATGCGCCCGAAGGCAGGGGCAAAATACAACCGACAATGCACGAAGCCGAGCATAACTTATGATCATGCAAAAAAAGCTGTAACAAAGCATAACATGCGACAGTTTTAGGCAAGCAAACGCAAATCCTGCTACACTACAATGCAGAAAGGATGTAAGAGAATTATGCACTTCTCAATACGTCTCACGCGGAGAGTACAATACTTGTCCGGCTCGTCTGGTTGCACCAGCCTCAAATGAACCATACATACAATATCATGCCTGCAAAAGAAAGCAACTTAACAGGTATGATATCGTTAGCAACATGCATAACATGCAAAATGAATGCAAAATGATATGCAATATATACAAAACTATGTATAATAATATAAAAGAAAATGCAATGCAATTGAATCATGATCCAATCATAAGCGGTTCAAAACCACACAAATGTCAAATAGATTGATAGAGGTAACAAGTCCTTCTACCATAGAAAAGGTGTCGCAACCCTCAAAGCGCGTACACATGCAGAACTATGAGTGATGTAGACGGACGTAAGAACAAGTAATTGGGTGGAATGACAGAAGTGGGGAAATGACCCGCTGAAGAAAGACCAATAGTCCTAATGCTGGATGCAAAAATTACACCACAATGTAATATATACAACGGATATGGCGCGCGGGCCAAACCAAATCTTGCCTAGGAAAGGCATGGACACATACAAACTGCGTCTAACACAGAAAATGTGTCGTAACCCTCAAACCAACATACCAGCGTGGAATAGGCGCGTACACATGCAGAACTGTGCTTTAACGTGAAAAGTATGGGCACATACCAGACCAAGCTCAACAAGGAAAAGCGCAAGCCATAAGTGGAGGTGATGCAGTGGATGCATGCAAGCTATAATGCAGTATGCACTGGAATGGAATATATACAACAAAATGCCTGACATATGCACTATATACAAGGGAATGCATGACATATGCACTATTTACAATGTAATGCATGACATATGCACTATATACAATGTAATGCATGACATATGCACTATTTGTTGTGTTTTTTGTTTTTTTGAATGCATGACAATGCATGATGAAGGGAAAATGCATGATAGTGCACTTTTTTGAAATGCAAATGATGCATGTTGTTTTTGTTGTTTTCTTTCTTTTTTTTGAAATGCAAACGATGCATGTTGTTTTTGTTTTTTTTTTGGAATGCAAATGATGCATGTTGTTTTTGTTGTTCTCTCTCTTTTTTGAAATGCAA
The DNA here is from genome assembly GCF_004153795.1 of Camellia sinensis. Classification (NCBI taxonomy): domain Eukaryota; kingdom Viridiplantae; phylum Streptophyta; class Magnoliopsida; order Ericales; family Theaceae; genus Camellia; species Camellia sinensis. Next base: position 1,407,263 of record NW_021024904.1, on the reverse strand, counting down.
ATGATGCATGTTGTTTTTGTTTTTTTTTTGAACGCGCGACAATGCGCGGCTTTTGAGACGCATGAAAATGCAAATGATCTTGGAATGCGCGACAACGCGCGGCTTTTGAAATGCATGTGAACTCGAATATGTGACGACACGCGTCGCTTGAAATGCATGGTAATGCGTATGGACTCGAATGCGCGACAACGCATGTTGCTTGAGATGCATGAAAACGCATGTGAGCAGTGCACATCAATGTAAGTTGTGCTTGTTACGACGTATGTAGGCGTGCGAAAACCAACGGTTTTGCACCTTTCGAGGATTTAGGGTCTCCTAGACCGAGTGTGTTTAAGGTCTCACCAGGCCAGGCATATTTAAGGTGCAAAACAATGCAAGTAAGGTATGCAAATGCAAGACAATGCATGTGGGGGCAGCTTTCGAATCTTGAAAGAGACAAAAGGATACAAAAAGGATACACCGCATCCGTATTCAGGTGCCAAGCACAGAAGACATGGTCTGAGGTCGAAACGAAGATCGACTGAACTTCGGAAATACACTGTCTTACACTGTCTTGAGCAATGAAGGTCCCAAACCACATATCTGACCCAAACAAAGGTGTAGGAGGCTCACGGGCCATCATGGGAGGTCACCGGCCATCCACCGGCCATAGAAACATTACACCGGCCAAATATTCAGTCGACTGGCCAAAAGTTTGGCCGACCGGCCAAATCTTGCTGAGCCGGGACAGTTTGATCATTTCGGCATGGGCTTTATAAAATAGGGCCTCTAGCCCTATTCCTTTCACTTTCTCTTGGCCGAAATTCTTTCCTCCCTCTCTCTAGAGTATTTTCCTCTCTTCTATTCGCCGCTTTCCTCGGTTTTAGGGCCCATTTCATTGTTTGATTCGCGAAGTTCTTCGCATTTTGAACATTTTCATCCGATCGAAACTTCGTTTCGGTGTAGTTTTTTTTCGATTTCCGCCTCTTGGGGTTTGTTTCCCCCAAGTTTTCCTTGATCCCTGTGCTTTTTCCACACTTTGGCTTTTCCGGCCATTTTTCGCCCTCTTGGGGTTGACCTTCCGTTGACCTTTTGCATTCTCATCCGGTTTCCACTTTCCCGGTCATTTTCACACCACCTTTGACATGGCGGATGATATTCCACGAGGTGGGACTCCCCCGGATCACGAGGTGGACCCAGAGGCCGAGCTCCTGCCCTTGAGCGTTCGCCCGTTCGACCCGGCGATCTATCGGCCGGCGATTCACGTGCTTCCTCCCGACGGACTTCGTCAGCTCCGGAGTTTTGCGAGAGGTGTGCCACCAAAGCTCCTCCTGCGCGAGCCAGAGTCACACCTATCATACGACGCTTCTGAGGTATATTCTTCCCCGTTTCATTTTCCGCAATGTAGAACACTTAACTGTCATAGTTGATTTTGTTCTTTAACTGCTTAACTCGGATACATCGATACACTATATGTTGTAGTTGACTGTGAACACACTTGCACTTGATGTCTGTTTGAATCTGAACACGTGCACACATGTTGCATTGTCACTGAACCACCCAAACACACTGGCACATCGCATGTTGTAGTTCACTGTAAGCATGCCGGCACCCGATGTCTGTTTGAATCTGAAAACGTGTACTCACGCTGCATCTGTACTGAACCACTTGGAAACACTGACACGTCATATGCCGTAATTCACATCGAGTACACCGATACCCGATATCTGTTTGAATCTGAAAACGTGCGCACACGCTGTATTGTCACCAATCCTGGATGTTCTTCAAAACTGTACATTGAATATTGCTTCGCAACTGTTGTTTTTGAACAGGGAGATTCCCATACTGTTCGCGGGTATAGGAATGTTGCCGCCAGGGATTGGTACATGGAGTTACCGGACGCAGTCCGTTACATTGTCGATCAGGCGGGCTTCGGCGCCTTCTGCAGAGGACTTTCTCGGCTTACTGCGAGCAGACCTCTCCTTGTTGCTCTAGCGGAGAGGTGGTGGGACACCACCGATTCATTCCACCTCTCTGTCGCGGGAGACATGACGATGACTCCCTATGACTTCTCGATGCTCACCAGCATCGGGGTAGGGGGTGATCCAATCCCCTTCGACACTAACATGGATGAGTGGTACGCTGCCCAGATACACTTGCTTGGCACTCAGCCGCCACTCTCTCGGGCAGGATATGTGCGATATTCGTGGTTCGAGAGCCATTTCCGGGATCAGGCGCCGACCACTCGGGTAGGGGAGGAGCAGTACGCACGCGGCTTCCTCATGTTTCTGCTGGGGACGACCATTTTCGCCGACCGGGCGAACACCGTGCCCCTCTGTTTGTTGAGCGCACTGGTGGACGTGACCAAGATCCTGCGCTATGACTGGGGTGGGGCAGCCTTGGCCACACTCTACGGGTACATGAGCTCAGCCTCCCGTTGCAGTGGGTAGTTGCTCGGAGGTTACTAGCGAGCTTGGGAGGTACATCTCTTTCTTTGTTTTTCATTTTTGTTCTATATTTTCTGTACTCTGTACACTGCACACATTGTGGTTTGCTTCACGCTGACTGTATACTGCACACACGGCACACATACTCTGTTTTACACTGACTGTACACTCTACTTTTATTCTGCATTCAGCTTTATCTGATAAGCATACTGGCATTTGCTCTGTAGTTGTGGGTCTACGCCTATTTTTCGAGACTCGCCCCAGTGCCAGACGTGGAGACCCCTCTCGTCGTTCCATTCTCGCGCCACTTCGACGTGAGGTGCGTGCGGAGGCCCCGGGAGACGTTTATCTTCTTCCGCCGCTACTTCGACACCATCACCCCCGCAGAGGTATGTTCAACTTTTGGAGTTTTATTTGGCTTGGCTTTACACTATATTTTCAATATCAGTAGATAACAAACTGCATGTCATTTACAGATCACTTGGCAGCCTTGGGCTCCATTGTCTGCGATGATTCGAGATCGATTTGCTGGTGCAGAGGAGACTGCACGTTTCAGGATTTTGCTGGAGGGCCCGGTCTGTCGGGCTTGGTACCTGGGTGAGCGCTTCCTACGCCAGACCCTGGGCTTGCTAGAGCAGATAGTTCCGGGTCCACCTCCTACCCACATGAGGGACACCAAGAGGTGCACTGCCGAGGAGATGGCTGATTACACGATCGGCTAGGACGCGGAGGACGGGGCGAGGCGACGTACCAGATTCCTATTGCTCCCCCTCCGACTGATCATGAGTTAGTCGGGTTCTACGGCTTACCTCCGGTATGTACTACTGCGTTTTGCATTATGCACAGTTAGTTCATTTCAATTCATTTGACATTCCGCAGAATACTGATGCTTCTAACGCTTTTGCAGGCCTCTTCTGAGTACATTCAGAGTACGTTCGGACATACATTATGCGACCTCTGAGCTGAGAGGGAGAGGCCTGCGACACCGGTAGTTGGAGCGGGAGCAAGGGCCGGGACGTCGAGGACAGCTCGAGTCCGTGGCAGGAGCGGAGCTCGGAGGGGTCGGGGGGGTAGCTGGCCAGCACTACCCACGATGATGACATGCAGAGGACGGGGCGAGGCGACGTACCAGATTCCTATTGCTCCCCCTCCGACTGATCATGAGTTAGTCGGGTTTTACGGCTTACCTCCAGTATATACTACTGCGTTTTGCATTATGCACAGTTAGTTCATTTCAATTCATTTGACATTCCGCAGAATACTGATGCTTCTAACGCTTTTGCAGGCCTCTTCTGAGTACACTCGCCAGTCCCTAGAGCTGACTGCCTCCGTGATGGGGATGCTCCAGCAGAGCCTCGACCTTCTGGCGATTTACAGCATTCCGGTATGTTTTTCTAACCGCGGTCTCAAACCATACATAAATTGTTTCACATATCTGATGCACAACACAACACTTGATACACTGCCCTCACGACATCTGACATACTGTGGCCCGCAGACTGTTCACAGCACTATCTACGACATTTATACACTGTACTTGTACACTGCATCCTGCACTGACACACTGCTCACGGCATTCACACACAGTATTCATACACTGCATTCTGTAGCATACTGATACACTACTCACAGTATTCACACACTGTATTCTGACACTGCATTCTGGACTGATATACTGCTCATAGTATTCACACACTGTATTCATACACTGCATTCTAGACTGATAAACTGCTCACAGTATACTGATGTGTTTGCCTTTTGTGTTTTTCAGCCTCCCTTCCAGATCCCTACCGTGGGAGGTGCTCCAGCTGGACCTTCTGTTCCTGCCGGAGGAGATGGCAGAGTATACCCCTGCACCAAAGCAGGGCGTACTCATGTCGGGAGTAGCTCACGGGCACCAGTTCCCAATGATGATGAGTCCGAGGTGGAGGCAGAGGTGGAGTTAGAGTCGTTCGAGGAGGAGACCGGAGATGGCACAGACTCAGATGACGGTGCCGATGACGATGCTCCTGGACCTTTGTCCAGGAAGAGGACGAGGACAGATCCGTAGGCCTGAGACCACTTGATCCAGATTTTTGCTGCTTTTCTTTTTTTTCCTTTGCTTTTGTACTTTTGTTGGTAGCTTGAGTACCTTGTACTGCCGCAGGCAGGTTTTTGTTTTCTCCAAAACTTTGTACTTGAAAAAGATGATGAAATGAAACAAAAAAATTTATCTGAAAAAGTGTTATATTTGTACATTTCATACATTGTATCGCATTGCATCATATTACACCTCAATGTAAATGAGATTGATCTTTTGTTTGAAAATCAAATACTTGTATTGTAATAACCAGATAATGAATCAGCTATCAACAAAACAACTTGCACAACCCACTACTCATTCTGAACATACTGCCCATAACACAGCGCTTGGTTTATTCGGCACACAGCCCATCTTGAACAAATAGTCCAATTTGAAAAGACGGAAGACAAAGGTGGAAGTTGTTGGAGCTGAAACACACTTAGATGCAATCCGGAGCCCATATGTTCACTGTTTCCAAGTGTCCCGGGTTGAACCCCTGCGATTTTATGGAAGAACTAGGTCACGTTCTACACAAACGTGGAGAATGGCACAGCACTCTAAGCACACAAAACGATTAACTTTTGAAATTGAAAAAGGGTTTCTCGAACCGGGGTATCGAGCCTACAACTGAACACCGTGAAAAAGACTCAACAGCAAAAGCAGAAAGGTAGACTACCTAAAGACAACGAGACACGGTCGAAACAGACTCAAAACAAGAGTTGAGGTAGACAAGACAAAAGACACGACATACAGATGCGTCAACGAAGACGGGGGACCTCAGATCACGAGGAGCCAGTTTCTCCTGTATTACTTCCCACCCTTTCTAATTTGCGATTCTTACATCACCCGACCCTCAGGCTCGGTTTTTCTCTCAAAACCCTTTTTGCTCACTTTTCTCTCGACTCACACCTCTCTATTCTTCACTCTCTCATTTTTCATCCCTCCCCAGATATGGTCGGTGAATAAACAAGAGGTCGTGGGTTCATGCCCAACACTGTTAGCTCGCAGCCATTTCCTCCGGTGACGTGTAGTCGATGTTCTTGATAAGGGAGTGGAGTATCTTGATCCATTCCGTTTCGTGCTTCGCACTTGGCTTAATACCTCGTTGCTTGGAGGATGCGAGAGCTTTCTGCCCTTAAATGACAGCTTCAGTTGTGCCCTTTTTGGCAAGTACGTTGGCGATGGGGGAAAGACAGGAAGCCGAACTCAGCTGTTCCCCTAGTTCATCATTTTGACCATTTTTTGTTTTGGTTCTCTACTGAAACAATTTTGACCAATATGAGAGTTAGATTAACATACTTGTTTAATTTTCTGATTTGAAATCACGCAAGTTGGGCTGTGAGCATTGAAAATTTTCCCTTTTTGGGTCCAAGAAAGTGGTCTAGTTTTGGAAAATGGAATAATTTTCGAGAAAATTAGTCAACCTCAGTAAAAATTTTCAAAACCCATTTTTGCAAGTGGTCTATGCTCAACGAGCACGGAACTTGCTCTCGAGATGCGCAACCTCGGATCGGAGGCAATGAAAAATTGCCCCTTGTTTGAAGGACGCTACACGGCAATGGAAAGTTGCCCCTGGTTTGAATGGCAACCCATGGCATCAGAAAGTTTCCCCTTGTCTAGATAACGCCGCAACATTTTGTAAACAGTCCTAATTAGTGACGATCACGACCAAACTCTCGGGCACAGAGAAGACGAAGATGGTCAAAACCAATATATGGACACAGTCACTTTGAAAGTACGTGGGGCTGGACTTCAGGACGAAGCTGCCTAGATATTCCAAACATGGGAATCAAGGATGATTAAAAACCATTGCATGGAATTAGTCGCTATGAAAGCGTTGAGGGCTAGACTTCAGGATGAAGTTGCCTACGTATCCCAAACATGGGAATCAAGCCTTACGTAGTTCCGGTTAAGGTACACCCGGGTATTATCCTTCACTTTTTAGGCTCTAACTTTTGCCAAGGCGCCCGTTGCGGGTTTTCGACCTTGCGAGCTTTGTTCTTCTTTCCTTTTCACATATTTTTTGTATCTTTTCATTTCATTTCTTTTCTTTTGCATTTTCCCTATTTTTTTTTTCTTTTTTCTTTTATTGTTTTTTTTCTTTTTTTCTCTTTCTGTATTTTTCTCTTGCTCTAACTTTTGTCTGGGTCGCCCTTCCGGGTTTTTGGCCCACCAAGCCTCTCAAAGGGTAAAAGTGTAACAAGTCCATGCCAAATGGTTTTAGGGTTTCGAAGCCATCCGTGTCCAGGAGAGTGGTTGTTGTATCGATTTGCTGAAGGACCTCTCTTCGGCTCTTCGAGTACATCGGACATTTTTGCCCCTAGTTCGAGGGGCGCTTCTGATTCAGCTCCGCGAGCTTCTTCTGATGAGGTCTGATCTTCTTGATCTGACTTTGGGGCCTCTTGTTCGAGGGCTGCTTCAAATCTGGCCACACGAGCCTTACATCACGGTTGATCGTTGAACAGTCTGAACACAAGGTCTAAGGTTTGAAAGCAAGGGCTCAAGTCTCGAGGCTGAGAGCGATCCTAAGCTGCACAATCTCAAGAGCGATTCCACACAGGTCTTCGCAGGACTGCGCAAAATACTTTGTTTTTTGAAAGTTTTTAAGAAGGCGACAAATCGCTCGCGCCAAAGATAGTGTGGAACCAGTCTGGATCAACCCAGGGTCCTTCTCAGTACGCACGCTGACAAGCACGATTTCGATCATTAAGGGCTTAGCACGCCTCTCTTTCTCTCAATTTGATCAAAGTTTTGCAAATCCCGAGGAATTCCTTCCCCTTTGTTTTCACCGCAGTGTTCAAAAAGGTTTTGAAAAGCTTAGGTCAATGCAATGATTTTTAGGGCACAAGAGAGCAGGAAAAATGTACTGCTGTTCCATTCAAATCCTCTGGCATAACTAGCTCAAAATAGCAATAAGCACACAAACATGATAGCCGCAGCTGTTTCATTCAGATTCCCTGGTTGCAACTGGCTCCACAGCAGAGACAGACCCAAAAGTAAGCAAAAGGATAATTACAAAACAAAAGGGGTGTTCAAGGCAACAACCCCGAATTCACCTGATATTCTATATAGTGCGACTGACTCAACACAACAAGACAGACCCTTTAAGCAAAAAGGACTGACTCAAGACAACGAGACAGACTCAAAACAAAACAAAGAACTGACTCGATACCTAAGTCAGAAACCACAAAAATTGGCATTCGCAGATGCTCAAAGGTGCGTGCCAGACGCCACATCCAAAATGCACCGAGCGCCGCCCGTAGGTGGTCCAACCCCTGATCACAAACTCGCAGTATCCTCGAAGTCCAATAGCTCAGTAGTGACAGACTTTGCTGAGGTAGGTGGGAGGATGACCTCATTGTCGATCAAATCTTGCACTTCATGACGAAGGCAGAAACAACCATCGGTACTGTGACCGGACTGTTGGTGGTACGCGCAGTACAAGGTAGCATCATGTGAGAGAGGGAGATTTTTCGGAAGGGGCCGAGGCTCGAGGGGTTTAAGATTTCCCTTTTTAGCAAATATTTGAAATGCCCTAGACAAAGGCATGTAGAGGGCATGAAAGACTCTGCGCCCTCGAGGCAGATACTTCGAAGTCTGAGGGTTCTTGCTAGGCGCACTAGCGAAAGGGTCGGCAGGCACTGCCTTGGCTTTCTGATCTTTTCCTGGTGCAGGTTTGGGAATGAAAGGAATTGTCTTGGCATGGCGGGGCCTATCCCGATTTTCCGCTAGGTTTGAACTGCCGTCGGTTGGAGTGGGGAAAGCATCATCCACAGCTTTAGCCACAACTGCGAATACTTGTTGCTTAGTCATCCCCCCAGCTTTCAAAGCCTCGACTGTCCACAGCAGTTGCTCAATAGGATCAACATCTGCTCTCACTTTATCTTTACCTCTAGCCTCAGCCAGATCAAGGGTTTGGGTTACTACATCAAAGCGAAACCCGGTTGTTGTTGACACGTTGTTGCTATAGCTGGAGGCAACCTCTGGTTAGCTGAGCTCAATCACAATCTGCCCCCGTAGCGGGGGCTCTTGTGGTACAAAATTCCCGGCATACGATGTGGCTGGTGGCGAAGCCGACATTCCATAGGCCAGATCGGCCACGGATCTCTGGAGAATGGTGATCTCACATGAGAACATTTGTTACTTCAGTACCTATTAAACTACGTGATCATCATTTCAAAACAATGTTTTCATTGGTTTAATTCTAGATATTTTATATTTATAAGATATATTTAACATCCAAGTGTGTCGATATATTTTTTTTAGTAATTTAGAAAAAAGTGACCAAATCTTTACAATTCACAATTTAAATCGATTTACGATTCGGTACAAGGCCATTTTGATTCACGATTCGAATCTCGATTTAACAACTATGATGACATATAATCAATATATAAAATTATATATTTTGTGCGTGTTCCTCATGTGCCGTGTCTTGTATTTTTTAAAAATTTTCGTATCGGGGATTTCGTGTCATATCCGTGTTGTGGTGTCGGTGTCTGTGTCTGTGTTTCTTAGCTGGCATGCCAAATAGAAAAATCAAACCATGTCTTCTAATTGGGAGGGGGAATTTCTTTGGATGCTAACATGCTGCATAAAACAGTGGTAATTGGAATTTTCAGGTTAAAGCCATAATGATGGTTAAGGATTTCCCTTTGTGCAGGTTGTTGCCAACCCTTGATGTTCTGATGTGTTTACCTTTTGATCAAATGGTGCTGATCCTTGTAAATCATGAGCACTTGTTTCTTTGATATTTTTTTTTTTTTTTGATCAGCAAAGAAAAAGGGGAAACTTTATTGATGAGAAGAGCAAATACAAGCGACAATTTACATCAATAAAGGAGGGAAGTGCAAAACATCATAACTAACACTCCACAATCTCAACTAGGTTGGCACCAAGGAGGAAGCACAATCATCTGTTAGCACTAAACCCACAGATTGGCGAGAAACCAATCCAAAAACAAGGAAACAAAAAGAAAGACATGAAACCAATGCATATAACCAATGCACCAGCAAACCTAAGCACCAAGGATTACAGCAGAACCCCTCTCCACCAATCCAACACACCTTTACCCTTAGATGAAAGCTTTTGATATAAATCAGCCTTAAACAGCAGCAGGACAACCAGCTACTTATCAGCCAGTAGCAGCCACACACTCCCCACAGCTCAGACAGCAGCAGCAGCATTCTGGAATAACAGCAACATTGACAGCAACTTCTCAACATAGTATCACAGCAACATCACTTCCTCAACACCAGCAAGGTCCAAGCTCCTAAACTCACAGCTGCTTCTGCTTCTCAAACATAAGAGCCCAACAAACTGCAGGCCCCTTCAAACCCCTTCAATTACTATGACACCCTGAACTGTAACCCCACCAGAACACACCCACAACAGGACCCAGCAGCACCTTTACCTTCGAGTCATAAAACTACCCAACAGCGTGCCAATGACAGAACAAACACTCAACCCAGCAGCAACAACATTATCCCAATAACAGAACAAAACAAAAACTCAACCCAACAACAACTTCAACTGGTAGGCATGGTTGTAATTTGCTGTAGATTATAGATGAAGTCCTGAACTGAGTAAGAGCACCCCTTTGAATACGCTGTGACCCAGAATGCCACCCTTGCCTTAATCAAATCACAAAAGTCATCAATCCAAAATTGGCTTCCATTAAAGATTACTTCAATCCTAAGTTTCCAAATAGACCACATAATTGCCAAAGGAATGGCCTTCCAGATTTGAGCTGCAAATTTTCCCCACTTAAATCCTAACCACCAATGAAACAAGCCCTCGACACTACCAGGCAATACCCACTATAAACCCCACCAATTCAACAATCTTGACCAAACTTTCCAAGCAAAGGGACACCATAGTAATACATGGATAACAGATTCCTCCTCATTCCTGCAAAAAACACAGTTAACTGAAGCGTTTTGATTTAGCACACTGTAGCTCGACTTTCATCGTGCCCCCCATTTTAGAGAGCTCAAATTGGTCCTACAGTTCGGACTCCTGTCACGGTTCTGAATCTAATCTCACAAAGTACAATGTGAAATTGATAAACACCAAAGAGTCCACAGAGTCGCCACCTGAATATTTTGTTTTGAAAAAATTTAGGAAACCCTAACTCATGCTGAATTCAATTCATGTTTGTTTTTGAAAATGGTTTGAAGTTTCCACCCTCAAGTGGGATAAAGCGCGGATTTGCCACCTCAAGTGGGCATAAAACATGATGATTTGCCACTTCGCAAAGTGGGCTTAAAACCCATATTCGATGAATTGTTCCAATTCAAACAATCAAACCTTCATCCAAAGGAATTCATGTAGTTTATCATGTAAGCAAATAGCCTCATGGCAAGCATGCGAAACATGACATCACTCAAACTCATGCAAGTATGCTAAAGCATAAAACTTACCAAGTACTCCAAACCAAAACAAAAGCTAGTTAGAAACAATGCATGATCCTAACTATGCTAGATGCTTAATGCAATACATGCAATAATGCAATTAATAGGCTCGACTACTAATATGGCATATGATTGATTTGATAACAACATGCAATTAAACACATATTCAAAGAAGATATTAAAATGACGATGTTGTTTGAATGATGAGCTGAGCCTCTGTGCATGTAATATGAATGAATGGATGCAAGCATGCGATATGCTAATTCAAACATGTCCCTAATCTAACCATCAAAAGCGATTAAGCAAAAGGGAGAAAGACGTGGGGTTGGAAAACATACACGCATGCATGCACACTTATTACAACATTACGCCCTCGCGAAGAAGGGTTCGAATGAATAAACTAACTAACTAGCTACACTAATTAAGCTAACTAATTATTACAACCCGTAAACGAATAACTAGTTCAATTAACTAATTATTTACAGCACTTAATTAGCTACAACTAATTAATTACAACACATATAGATATTTAAGCGACAAGTAAACTTGGAATGCAATGGAGGCTCATGCACGTGCTCGGCTTCACCCAAAAAGGGGCTGTCTTGCTACTGCATGTCTCTGTTTGCACGTTTGAACACCAAAGAAGCTGTCCACTTCCAGAACACCTCTGCTCCACCTCAGGAACACACTGTGCAAATTTCATTGGTGGCCGGTCGACCACTGGTGATGGCTGTCGGCCACTGATGGTCTGAGCTTCCTTGCTACAACAAAGAGCAAAACAGAGCATTTCTCAAGGGTTGTTTGCACACCTTGCCTCTCCTTTTCATGGGAAAATCAAAGGAGGGACAAGCTTTGGTTCACAAACCATCAATCAAGCAATTTCATTGCATGATGGCTTGTGAAACCAATTATGCAAGATCAATGAATGCAAAGACAAGACCAAAAGGACCATCAGCCTATCATGCATGATCAATGGCAATGGAGACCAAGGAAAGTGGCACATTTCATCACTTTTGAGTATGCAATGTCTCATTTTCCTTGTGTTCAAATTAACATCCGATTTGAACACATGCAATGCAACATAAAGAATGTTTATCTTGCCTCTTTTACTTGTTGATTTTTGTTTACTCGTTTTAACTACCAAATCATCCTTTAATCCATTAAGTCCATTGGTGAGTGTCCTCTAATGGAAAGAGGGCTTAAACCACAAGTTGCTTTGGGCATGAAAGAGGCATTACACTATTGGTAATGAACCCACTAAGGGATTAAACCATTAGGTGTAGCACCTCTATTTTACACTTAGGCAAACAAGTGGTTTGAAACCACTTTCAAAGAAAATCAAAAGTGAAGAATTGAGGGGGATTGCAGATGTGATTAGGTGCTGGAAATTAATGATAAAAACACTAAAACATGCAACCAACTCAAACCAGTGTTAGTTAAAGCCTTACAACACTAAGCTAGTGAAGGAATTAACACTGCAACCATACCATACACAGCTCAAATGAAACAAATAACCAAAAAAAAGGCAAAATAGCCCTAAATATGGTCTAAAACATGCTGGACTAAAATCACAAAAAGCTAAAACAATAAGCTGATACATAGAGTTAACTAGGCATGCAAACAAGACACAAGGAAGGGAGGCTAACCCCTCCAATTTTGGACTTCAAAGTAAGTTTTTTACCACTGAAAAACCTCTAAAATTCAGTGGTTAAAAGGCCCAAAAAAGTTGATTTGAAAGTGATGAATAATGGCACAAAGCTTTACAAACTAACAAACAAGAAGGGTGAACCAACCCCTAACTTAAAAAGAGCTCAAACCAGCACTTTTAGGCCACAAAAAAAGAGTTTTTCTCAGCTCAAAACCAACCCCAAAACAGTAAGAAAAGATGGTAAAACAAGCTTGCAAAATAAAGTAAACAAGTCAAGTACACCACCTCTTGAAGCAAAGGGGAATTCTAGGCTCAAGAACAAGCTAAAATCACCTTCAAGGACTCCAAGACGACTCCAAATAACCTCAGCTCAAAGGTAAAAGTATTTGATTTAGGATGTGTATACAAAAGTGCAGAGAAAAACAAGCACTTAGGCACAAAATTGTAAGAGAGAGAGAGAGATTTTTGCTCTGAATTTTCTAACCCTCAAAAATGAGGGAGGAGCCCCCCCTATATATAGAAGAACATGCCTTGAGCATAGAAATATCCTACCATACACATGTAGGAAGATGCAATTCAATGTGGTAACAGCTGTCATAGCTGGCAACAAATATCAAGAAATATTTAGAAAAAGAGACTTGTAGCCGTCGGCCCCCACGGATAGCCGACCGGCCACCACTCGTGGCCGACCGGCCACACCAATGGCTGACAGCCAAAGGCCATGGCCGACAGCCTCTGGCAGTGGCCGACAGGTCACCACAAGTTCCAAGCACCAAGTTTTGATCCAAAACAAGGCACAGAAAGGGCAAGGTCCAAAGGCTCAAAGACAGGGCGTCCCACCGAGAGCTTCAGGCACTCAAAATGAACACAAACAAATATTATCATCATACACACAAGGGATGACGCCCCAGTGTTGAGGATGATAAAAAAATGTGGTGTCTACAGTTGGCCCTCTTTGACAGAACTCGGAAGTCATGGAATGACGGGAGTGAATGTCAAAGGCCAGAGACAATCCATTTTTGACAAGGCCGGAGACTTGGACAAACAAACAAGCAAGACAAAAATGGTTGCACCCACAGGCTGCCTACGTATCCCTTTGCAAGGAATCAAACCAGCGTAGTTCTAGGGAAAAATGCAAGTGATATGTATGATGTAGGAACATAACTTATGATCATGCAATGAGGTTGTAATGAAACATTTAAATGCAAACGCTATGCAAAGAAAATGCCACATTCAAACCGAAACAAGGTATATCAACCTCAAACACAAAAGTAAGTAGACACGCCACACATGGAAATTACGAACCAAACCACATTTTATTCAGAAAGGATATAAGAAAATTATGCAAGCTTAACTACGTGATGCGTAGGAAAGACTAAGAGCAACAAAATCATCGGGCGTACCCGAGATGTCAAACAAGATCTTAACGCACTGCACGCAGAAGAAAACAAGGATGGTGTGAACACTGGGATGCACCCGAATGTTTTTAACCGATGGAAGGTAACCAAAGAATGGTATGAACATCAGGACGCACTCAAATGTTTTTAACCGAAGGGAGTTAACCGAAGGATGGTATGAACATCAGGACGCAGTCAAATGTTTTTAACCGAAGGACGGGTAACCGAGGGATGGTATGAACATCAGGACGCACACAAATGTTTTTAACCGAATGACGGGTAATCAAAGGATGGTATGAACATCAGGACGCACACAAATGCTTTTAACTAAAGGATGGGTAACTGAAGGATGGTATGAACATCAGGACGCACACAAATGTTTTTACCCGAAGGACGAGTAACCGAAGAATGGTATGTGTTAGACTTATTTATTTTGATGATTTATTTAATTTTGTTTTAATTTATTTGGAAGAGAAAAATAGAATCAAATTTTATTTTGATGATTTATTTGAAAGAGAAAAATAAAATCAACATTTATTTTGATGATTTATTTAATTATGTTTTAATTTATTTGAAAGAGAAAAATAGAATCAAAATTTAGTTTACCCCATTATTTCTCACCTAAACTTCTATCATAAATGTTGTTAGAATGTATTTAATATTTGCTTAAATCAGGAGTTCAAACAGCCCAAAAACAGAGGTTCAAACAACCCAAAATTAGAGGTTCAAACAGCCCAGCACAGCAGCAGTCCAAAAAGTTTAAATCTGTCAAAGGACCGGACGTCCGGGTGGACATCCGGCTGGTCATTTGGCCGGACGACCAGGCAGGCCATTTCTACTCAGTTCTGCTTCAGTTCAAATTTTCTTCTCAATGGCTCTGAGCTACAACGACTATTTTTCAAAGTAAAGCTGTTTCAGACCATGGTTTGCCTCCTACCAAGATCAAAGTAATGATGAAATGATTTATATTCAAAATGAATTCAACGGCTTTATAAGCTTCATTATAAATACAGAGCCTCTGTTGAACAAGCAGGAGTAGTTACAGAAACCATATATACAAGAGATACAACCCAGCAAAAATTCCTTGATCAAAAATCATTCTCATCTTTTCTCCAAAAATTCTCTGAGAAGTGTTATTCAATTTTGTTTACATCTTTATCTCAGAAATTATACACTGAGCCTTATAGCATTAAGCTCATCTTTCCTGTGTGAGGTTTCCAGAAAAATCAAAGCTTCATTTTATATATCTATCTTTGAGAGATAATTCTTGTAGCTTTTTGTGAAAGCAAAAATAACTTCTTTCAACCTTGTAAGAGTGTAGTATACTCAGTGTTCTTGACTTCGAAAGTCTATGTAAAATCTGTGGTGGATTGCTCCATCTGTGAAAATGTTGCTAGCACCCTGTGAAGCTAGATTACAGTGGAAAATCTCAAGTGAAGCTTGAGGAGTGGACGTAGGTCGAGTTAAAGCCGAACCACTACAAATTTGTTTGCCTCTCTCTCTCTTCTCTCTTTATTTTATTTTAAATTGCCATAGTTATATTTCAAATTTTTACTCTGCTAAAATCATTAACTAACATAGTTGTTAAGACAGTTGTTTTAATTATTTTTATTTCCAGGACGCACACAAATGTTTTTAACCAAAGGACGAGTAACCAAAGGATGGTATGAACCTCAGGACGCACACAAATGTTTTTAACCGAAAGAAGGTAATCCTAACACGCCTCATGTGCAAGGAGAAGGAGTAAAAGGATGTGATTCGAAGGACACAAATGATTTTACCTGAAACTCCTCTGAATGGACTGTACATACAATATCGTTTGTCTCTGCTGGCTCCGCTGAATGAACAATACATACAATATCGTGCCTGTGTACAAAAGCATGCTATGTAATAACAATGCATTTTCTATGAAAGAAACAAGAATGAAAGCATATTCTATGCAACAATCGAGAAGTGCATATTCTATGCAATAATAGAGAAAGGCATATTCTATACAAGTGTAACGAATAGGAAATGCATATTCTATGCAAGAAAACAACTAAGATATAATGGCATGTTCTTTGTGAACCAAACAATTTGAGAGCATATTCTATGCATGATTGGTAACGGGAGCACATTCTATGCATGATTCAAAATCAAATGCATATATTCCATGCATGATTCAAGAGCGAAAGCAATAAGCATGTTCCATGCATAATGCAAGAGCGGAAGCACATTCTATGTAGATAGAATAAAAGCATGTTCTATGCGACAGTAGAAGTAGAATATACGTTCCATGCAATAACAAAGAAACGCACATGCAATGAAATAACAAGAAGCATATTTGTCAAAACCGATTCAAGAACAACTTCCGATTTACCTCTCCGAAGAGTTGCAACATGGAAAAAGGATACACCTTGGTCAACGAGTGACGAACAATGACCAATGAAAACACAAATTTGAGATTCCATAGATAGAATTTGAACTCAATAGTGACCTTATCTTGCACCTCTCAGGAAACAGAGACAACTATAGCACCAACACACAAAATAGGAGCATTGGGCACTGGCGGCCACTTGGGAGGCATGTCGGCCACCTGTCAGCCACCCCTAACGTTGTTGGCCACCAATGAGGCTTGTCGGCCATCAGTGGTGGCCAACCAACCACCGATGGCATATTGGGCCATTTCGGTCTTTTCACCTGTAGATCTTTAAATATAGGTCATGGGACCCCATTTCCACACAACTCCATGCCCGAAATTCCACCCTCTCTCTCTAGATCCGAGCTTTTTAAGCGTTTTCCAACGCCCCACACATATTTTCTTCGCTAAACCCTCTTGGTTTACCCCGTTTTGAACCAATTGAAATTTGATTTTGGGACTTTTTCTTGGAGTTTCACCACTTAAGGCTTGTTCCCCTCGAGTTTCTCTCGGGTTTAGTGCCTTGTTCTGGGCTTTGACTTTTTCTTCCCTTTTCTCTTTCCTAGGGTTTGACTTTTTCAAAGTTTACTCCATTTTCTCCAGTTTCTTCACTGTTCATCAATTCTTCACCCATATTCCAAATGGCAGACAACATACCACATGATGGAGGTCCCCTAGAGCCATTACCACTGGGAGTGAGGCCTTTTGATCCGGCGAGGTATCATCCTCGGACACATATTCTGCCTGCTGGAGGCGTTAGGCACTTCACTGACTTTGCTACTGACGTGCCAGAGGATCTCATACTGAGGGAGCTAGATTCCCATCTTTCAGTCGTTGCCGTTGAGGTACAACCTTTATTCACTTGCACATCTAATGTCCTTTACATACATTTCTTGCGCCGTCTCTCATCTGATTGTACTACTTTCATCACTGTCATCGCGTCCATTTTGCACTTCTTTTTCAACTAATTGTTTTACACTGGTTCACCTGTCCTCTACCACAGGGGAACTCTCGCGCATACAGGGGCTATGGGGCCACAACGGCCAGAGATTGGTATGATGAGCTCCCCATAGGAGTGCATGACATTGTTGACGAGGCCGACTTCGGCCTATTCTGCTCTGGATTGACACGTGTTATAGCAAGTAATCCACTTCTTAGAGCGCTAGTGGAGAGATAGTGGGACACCACCAACTCTCTCCATATTTCTCTTGCCGGAGAGATGACGATGACTCCACATGACTTCACCATGATCACAGGCCTAGGTGTAGGGGGTGATCCGATTCGTCTCGATCTTCACATGAGGGAGTGGGAGGCTGCCTGGATTGAGCTACTGGGGGCATGCCTACCTTTGATCCGGACAGCTATGGTCAGGTACAGTTGGTTTGAAAAGTAGTTCCAGGGGACTGAGGTAGAGGTAGTAGAGGAGATAGAGCAGTATGCTCGGGGTTTTCGGATGTTCCTCCTCGGTACCACCCTGTTTTCGAACAGGAACATCGTAGGGTTATACTTGCTGAGCACACTGGTGGTCCTTCCCCAAGTGAGTTTCTATGATTGGGGTGGAGCCAGCCTCGCTACTTTATACGGCTATATGAGCTCAACCTCCCGCGGGAGTGGACAGTTGATCGGAGGCTACTGGCAAGCCTGGGAGATACAATCTCAGTTCCCTCTTTACACTTTGCATTTTCTATTAAGCATTTCTTGCTTTACATCTGTTCAACATATGTACTTTCTAGTTTTCGCTTCCTATATCTGTTCAAACACTGTATGCTTTCTGTTTTGCATTTGCTACATCTGTTCAAACACTATATACTGATCACATACCACTGCACTTTCTCCACAGCTATGAGTGTATGCATACTTCCCGACTTTGGCCCCAGAGCGTGCAGGGGAGGTTCCATTTACGGTTCCCTATTCACGGGTGTACGATGGTCAGCTTTGTCGCAGGACCCACGGGCCCTTCACGTTCTCCAGACATTACTTTGATACCGTAGCTGCCCATGAGGTAACCTAAAACACGGTCATCATTTTTGCTCTACATCTGTTCTTATTCACATATTAGCATCTAACGACTGCTAATAATCTATTCATCTTCTATTTGCAAATCACATGGCAGCCATGGGCTAGGATGCCGACGGGGATTCGAGGCCGGTACATTGTGGCCATGGGCATCTCGCGTTATCGTATTCTACTTGAGGGTTCGGTTTGTCGAGCCTGGTACTTAGGCGATAGAGTCGTACATTAGTCTCTGGCTCTGCATGCTTTATTCATACCGATGACGTCACCAGAGTCCATGAGGTCAGCAGACAACCTATATGTTGACAGAGTTATCCAGTTCATGGTGGGCTTGAAGGCAGAGGACTTCTGAGTCGAGGGCGATTATACGGTCTTCATTCAGACACAACTTATGCCACCTCGGACCGATGTTCGTGGTGGTGAGAGGGCGAGAGCTCTTGCTGCGAGGGCGGGCCTAGAGCGAGGTAGAGGATTGGCTGGCCGGAGCTTCCTACTGCACTCACCTGTTGGTGATATACTGGGGAGGTATATCAAATTCCAATTGAGCCTGCTGCAGCAGGGCACAAATATGTCAAAGCTCCTGTCACACCTCCAGTATGTACCACTTTTTTAGTTTTCTCATCCCTTTCTGATATTTGTTCTTTCTGGACATTGATCATTCCCAATGTAATTGTAGGCATCCCCAGGATACACTGAGGATCTGCTGGAGCTATTAGCCTCATTCGAGGGCATGATATTGAGGAGGGAGGCACTGCTCAACTCCCACGGCATTCAGGTCATTTGTTTAGTTTTCTTACATTCCCGTCATAAATTTCCACTGACACACTGAAACTGACATGAGAAATTTCCCCACACTGTACTGATACACTGCATCTAAAATACTGCACTTCCGTACTGTATTCATACTCTGCACTTCCATACTTCATTCATATACTCATTCTACCCCATACTTGCATTTGATACATCCTCATAATTGCATCTGATACGCATACTGTGGCTGACATATGTCAACTGTCCTTTCAGGTTCCACCCTTACTGATAGCACTGGTGGCAGCTACAGCACATGCGCCAGCTATGCCTCCTCTGGCAACAGGGAGAGAGAGACAGGCTCCAGTACACAGCTGAGGTCGAGCTAAAGACACATGGGCTGAGGGTGGCCCTTCAGAGCCTATTGTGAGCGATGATGAGGCTAAGACTAACGAGGCTGAAGAGGAATCGAGTCAGCATGCTGAGTCACCCGAGAGTGGAGACAATGACGCTGGTTCAGGTTCTGCGAGTAGGAGTACTGAAGCTAAGGAGGGCTCCGCTGAGGAGGACTCCGAGGCGAAGAGTGGAGACGGCTCTGGTTCAGACTCTGATTCTGGTTCAGACAGTGGCACCGATGGAGACAGTATCACAAAGTCCTCTCCTCTGAAGAAGAGGGCTTCTCAAGCCTGAGGCGACCAGCGTTGATTTTCTGTAGTTTTTGCTTAGCTTCTTTCTGTTAGTAGTGTTTAGCACATTGTACAGCTTCAGAAGAGCTTTATTTTCTTTACAAAATTGTACTGCACTTTTGTAAAAAAAAAAACAACTATGATCGGAATGAAACTAGTACATTTTTTAAAAAGTGTTGTGTTTTGCATCATGAGCACCGCACCACAAGAAAATGAGATTGAAATTGATATTGAAAACCAAATACTTGTATTGTCATAACAGTCTGAATCAGGTAACGAACAGACCAACAATTGAAATAATCAAAGCAATATAACTCGATAATCAAAATAACTATTTCGTTAAACAAAACTAGACAACTCGATAAACAACAAATCAACTTGAATACAACTCGATGTGCAAAACAAGACAAATGCAACTCAATAAACAAAACAAAAGAAACAGACCTCAACAAGCATGCTAAGGCCTGAAAAGCCTCAAAACAAGACTCCAAAACACACAAAGAACAGAACAAGGCTCATGCTACCAGCACTTTCCAGCACAAGAAGGACATCATGCTAGAGTGGGAGGATGTCGGCCATGAATGGAGGCCGTTGACCATTAGTGGTGGCCGGTCAGCCACCAAAGTGGTGTGTCGGCCATCACCAATGGCCGGTTGGCCACCACTGCGAGAAGCCTCCAGAATGTTGACACCTGGCTTCCACTCACTACCTTATCTTCTACAAAAGGTTTGGAGCTCGTAGTTACTTCATTTCAACAGCAAATTCTTCACAAATGGAGCCATTCTTTTCTGAAAAACTCTCGAATTGGATTGCAACTTTAGATGGCTTGGAAAAGCTGATTTTCTGGGGTTTCGGCATAAATGCACTATTCTCACTGAGCCGTTCTCCGCTTTGTTTTCCGTTTCTTCACACAATGGCTAGATGTTGGAACCTAATTACACACATCCTTAGCATCGGGGGGACAAGAGATATGCCCGAAAATCAAAGAATTTCAAGTGCTAATGGAGTCCCGGCGCGATGAGAAAAACTTGGCTCAGTCCCGTTTTGGTTACATCCAAGCTTTGGAAAGGATGTGTAGATTCACTTTGCAGGAGGCTCGATCCTTCGTTCACAATGGAGAGTTAGACATCCATAGTTTGATTCATCAATTTTCTAATGTCGGTGACCGAAGCGATCTTCTCTGGCAGGGTTTTCGACAACACGCCCTTTGTTTATGCATGCTATCACATTTTTTCCTAGCCCCTAGTTTCGGCGGGTCAAGCATTCGGCTAGTTGAAGTAGCCCAAGGTTTGAAGGAGGGCAAGAGCTAGATTGGTTTGACTTTGGCTGAGACTTTGATGGGCTTAGACACCTTTCATCAGTGAGAGACAACCAACTTTACGGGAAGTCCATTACTTCTTCAAGTAATGTTTCCCACCCTTTCAAATATATGTTTCTCACATCACTCGGCACTCATGCTCTGTTTTTCTCTCAAAACCCTTTTCTCAACACACACCTCTCTATTCTTTAATCTCTATTTTCTTTCATCCCTCCCCAGATTTGGCTCATGGACAGGTTGAAGGTAGTGGATTCTTGCCCTGCATATTTCGCACAGGGCTATTTCTTTCGCCAACGGCTAGTGGATTTCCCGAACGAGGGGTGGTGGTGCCATTGGATGTGCAACAGGTCTGCTGTTGACATTGCTTAACGTTGCCTCTAGTTTGATTTTCCTGAGATGAGCTACAACATGACTTGGCAACCTGGCATTTAGCTGATTGGCTTGACACGCTGTGTGTTCTACTTTCCGTTCCGGTTCAAGTGTCAGTTTTAACACGATCAAACTTGCCCAGAAGAGGGGGTAGAGTACGCAGCTTCATTCCTAATCCGAGGTTCACAATTGGCTTGATATCCCACTGCATAGAGGACTAGAGAACTTATGGCTCTTGTCCCTAGTTTCAACTGCGCACTTTCTGGCGAGTGCCTGACTTGGCTTGAAGATGAGACACAATCTGGGCCCACTTTAGCATCAGGATCTTCCATAAGCACAAGCGGGGGATGCAGGAACACCTGACTCAGCTATGCCCCAAGTTTATTACTTTGATCTTACTTTTCAAGTTTTATGTATGTAATAAAAAGCAACTTTGATTTGTATCAAGAGTTGGAGAACTTTGTATTGAAATCAATGAAATTGAAGTTGTGGGCGTTGAAAATTTTCCTTTTTGTCCAAAAATGGTCTAAGTTATAGAAAGATTAATCTGAACAAAATCAACTTTTATTAAAACTTTTTAAAACCATTTTCGATAAAGATCACAACTTGACACACATGGAATCTATCCTCGAGATGTACAACCCCGAATCTAGAAATGGAAAATTGCCCCTTGACTGAATAGCACTGCTCAGCACTGTAGTCAGCTCTTCTCTCAGGGTAAGGATCACAATCGAACTTTCAGATAACTAATAGACAAGGATGCCTTGATCAAACCAATGGACACAGTTGATTTGGAGGTGTTTACGGCTGAATTTTGAGATGAAATTGCCTATGTATCCCGAAGATGGAAATCAGGCCTTACGTAGTTCAGTTCAGGTTCACTCGGGTATTAATGCTCTCCGTTTGCGCTCTAACTTTTTCCAAGGTCTCCCTTTAGAGTTTTCAACCTTGCGAGCTCAGTTTTTCTTTTTTCCAATTTTTTGTACTCTAAATTTTGCCTAGGTTGCCCTTCTGGGTTTTCGGCCTAGCGAGCCTCTTAGGGGTAATATTTCTTCAACTTGTCCATGTTGATTGGTTGGGAAAATTCTAGGCCATCCAAGTCCATGAGAATAGCAGCTCCACCGACCAGGTAGTCTTGATAATGTAAGGACCAGTCCGATTAGGTTTGAACTTGCCCCTTGGGTCGTGGATGGGAGCCCGGTTGTCTTTCAATACCAAATCCCCTTCCTTAAGATTCCGAGACTTAACTTTCTTGTTACAAGTCCTGGCAATCCTGCGTTGATATCTTTGAACATGGTACAGTTCTTTTAGCCTTCTCTCATCAAACAACATCAGTTCTTCAAACCTGCTCTGTTGCCAGTCTACTTCTGCTATCTGGCACTCAGCCATAACCCGCAGCGATAGAACCTCTATGTCAATCGGTAGAACAACTTCTATCCAATAAAAAAGAGAGTACGAATTTGCCTCAGTAGATGTCTGAATTGAAGTTCTGTAGCTCCAGAGAGCAAATGGCAATTTGTATTGCCAGTCCCTGTAGGTCTCAACCATTTTTTGCAAAATGTGCTTGATGTTCTTGTTGGCGGCCTCAATAGCTTCATTGGTTTGCGGCCGATATGTAGACGACTTATGAAAAGCCACATTGTATTTCTCCAACAGGTCGATCACTTCTTTCTTAAAATGGGAGCCATTGTCTGAAATGATCTCATTTGGGACTCCATAACGACAGATGATGTTATTCGGGATGAACTTAGCCACATGCGCTGCTTTCAACACTGTATAAGACTAAGCTTCCACCCATTTTGTGAAATAATCAATTGCCACCAAAATGTATTCGTGCCCATTTGACCCTTTTGGTGTAACTTCCCCAATGACGTCAATTTCCCAGGCTGAGAAAGCCACGGTGAAGTCATGTTCTACAGCTTCGACGGTGGGTGTAGACACCCCATTTTTGACCGACCTTAAGACTCAAACGTCATCGATTGAGCGCTCGGTGATAGTGCATGTTGTGCTCGTTTTGAGCTTCAGAGTTTTGGTTGAGAGCCTTGCCTCCGGGTCTCCGAACTCTTTGTGCTTCAGCTCGGTTTGCGAACCAAACCCTTGTTTCCCTTTCTAAAGGGAGGAAGAGGTCTTGTAGACCATCTCTCGGTGGTCGTAGACTACTTTTCATGGTCATAGCCCACTTTTTTCGTTTGGAGACTAGTTTCCGGTTTTTGGAGCCTTCGATCGTGCGCCTTGTCTCAGGACCGCTTAACGTTCTCCATTTGGCTTGGTTTTTGAACCAGACCTTGCTTCTTCTCCCTAGAGGGACACTGTGGTCAGAGAGCCCACTTTTGTGGTCGTGTACCACTTTTGGGACTCAACAGCTAGTTTTTGAGGCTCCCGGCTGCGCGCTTTGCCTCTCAAACTCTCGTCTTGTATCCGTTTTGGTTTGTTTTTTGTACAAATCTTGTATTCCTTGTTTGGAAGGTGGTATGAGGGTGGGAGACCAGTTTTTTCCCTTTGAGACCACTTTCCTTCCCACTAGTCAGTTTTCTGGTCGGGAAACTAGTTTTCTTGGTCTTTGGGCCACCTTTTCTTGTCTCCCACCCCACCATTGGCTTGCTTTCAGTGTGGAGAGCACCATTTCCCCCTGCCGACCACTTTTTTCTTGGGAGACCACTGCAAGTAGCAGGCCGACCACTTTAACTAGTCGGCAGCTCTCCCCCTGTTTTGGCAAACTATGTGAATGCCAGTTGTGCCAACTGGAGGGCACAGACTGTATCCTCCATACACGTGTATAGAGGGATTGCATCCAAGTTTTAGCTTCTCCAAGAAGCTTGAACCTTTGTTTTTCTATAAGAGAGGCTCTCCCTCTCCATTCCAGAGGTTCTGAAATTTCCCTAAGGCACAAGTATATATCTCCCTCTATATCTCTATATTTGGTGCCAAAAGAGTGTGTTGTTCTTCACTTTTGAACCACAACTCTTAACCATACACCCCCATCATTAAACTGAGGTTCTTGGAGGACATTTTGATGGCTAAAAAGTTGGTTCTTGGATGAGAAATTTGCTGGTATTGCAGTGCTTCAAGGATAACCTCTTTTCTCTCTTTTAAGCTTTGTTTTGATCACTCTCTTAGCCATATTTGCATGCTTCTCTTGGCTTAACATTGAACTACAGAAAGCTCTATTTTTCAGTCCTTAGAATGTTTGTTTAAGGGAGTCTGACAATAATTTGTGGGCACAATTACTTGGTATTGAAGTTTCGAACTTATTTGGCCTAAAGAGCAGCAAAAAAGAACCAAAAAACAAACTCACTGAATTATTTCTCATTGTGAAAAAATGGCAGAAGAACTTACTTACGAGGTGGATGGTGTTACGTTTGAGGAGAGCATGTGAAAATCACTACCATGTGCATAGTTGTTAGAATTTTACAATTCACAATTTGATTCACGATTCATGCATAGATCGATGTGAATCTATTTTAGGATAGGATCGATAGTGAATTGCAGTATTCATAATTTGATTTGTGTTTTACAATTCATACGATTCAATCTATGGCTGAATCTGTTTTGAGATAAAGTCTGCAGTGAATATGATTTCAGTTCACAATTTGATTCATGATTCATGTAAATTTTGAAATTGTTGAGTCCAATAGATTTTGATACGTTTTTACGTCTTTTGTTTAATATGCAATTTAACTTCGTAGAGTGTTTAGTACGAAAATAATCAATACCTCTACATAATTTGTTGTTCTTTTGGTGATTAGAGGGTTTTGTAGGATCCAGTCATATCCAATCAGAATATTCTTTCTCAAATTTTTCTTCAGAAAAAATTGTCAAAATACATCTTCTAAGAATGTTTAAGGCTAAAATAACTTGCACCCATGAAATATATATTGCTATCTTGGTGAAATAATCATAGTCTAATATAATATAGGCCAGGTCAGTTGGACCCGAAGGTTCCACAATTTTTTTTTTTTTTTTTTGTCTTTTTGTTTTCCCTAAACTGATGTAAGTAATCATCATGTGCTTCTGTTTGTTAGTTGTTGTGTTAGCTAGTAGTGGAGTTAGTTGCCTACAAATAGGTGTGTAGAGGCTTCATAACTAATATTGCATTGCTCTTGTATTTCCCATTGGGAATTTTCTAGATATCATTCTTTCTCTGAATTTTGGATTCATCATTTTGGTATCAAAGTAAAGGATTCTGTATCTACTATGTTCTTGCCTGGACGATGATCTCAACAAAAATTAGCTTGATCTCAGTTTGCACCTCTTGGTGGATAACAAACACTAACTGGGAATTATACCTTTCATCTTGAGTTTGGGAGTTGATTTCAAAACAACATGAGCCCTAGCGGCCGTAATGGGTGGCAATAACTACTACAACCGTTACGTAACGGTTGCGGCTGCTTTTTAAAACCTTGCTTTTGACTGATTTGAGTGTCCCTCAGTCTTCTTCGACCTCCCTTGACTCCGTAGTGCTATTCAGATTGCCCATAACACTGTCTTTTCATGAGCGGACAAAGCACATTGAGATTGATTGTCATTTTGTACGTTAGCATTTGCAATCTGGCTCCATCTTGCTTCTTTTTGTCTCTTCGGCATTACAACTTGTTGATTTCTTTACCAAGACTCACACCACTGCTCGATTTCAGTTTCTTCTTAACACACTCTCACTGTTTTCTGCTAAAACATCTTGAGTTTGAGCGGGGGTGTGAGAATATTATGTTAATTATGGAAATATATATATTAGGTTGATTGTATAGGGTTATTCTTATTTCCTATTTTAGATTAGGTTTACGATTGCTATATGTATGTCGGTTGTACTCTTTGTATTATACACAATTGAACATACAGAATCGTTTAGAAAACTTATAGGGGGCCTAAGTGTATTTTTTCTAAACCTCAGGGTGGTCAGTATAATTTACCCTTTATTTAATTTTGTATTGGTTGTTTTGTTTCTAAGATCTGTGATATTTAATTTTGTATTGGTTGTTTTGTTTCTAAGATCTCTGAGACAATGAAAGTAGTTAGTGCTTGTGGATTTCAATGAATTTTTTTTTTATTTTTTGAAGTTTTGGGTAGTCGTAATTTCATTTCTCCCTATTTATTTTAGTTATGTTGCTTTTGTGTTGGTTTTAAGGAAGCAATAAAAGAAGAGTACGGTAAGAAAGGAAAAATTAAGCATATTAGTAATTCATCCCAAATTTCTTGTGCTACGTAATAATTGTTCTTGTAATATTGGGTGAATCCTTGAACTTTTTTTCAATTATGCAGGAGGATATAATGGTAACAAGGACAGATATGCAATTCCCGCCGGAACTGATATTTTCTTTCTGAGTGGTTCATCTTCTTGCATCTTTAGCTTATTTTTAGTATTATATGGATGCATGACGGATGTACAATTGTTATGGGCTTTACCCATTTTCCCCTCCAAAAATGATAATCTTTTACAATGAGAAATGAAATAGTTAGAACTTGATTTTGCTAGAGGTACCTTCGTATAGAATATCTGTTTACCAGCTTTTTGTTCTGTTTATTGACTTCAACTCTCTTTTTCTATTAAACGTGATTTTCGATTGTGATTCTCCTGTTTAGGTTTATAATCTCCATAGATCTCAATATTTCTGGGACAAACCTCATGAATTTGAACCAGAGAGGTTTCTAGCACAAAAAAATAGTGAAGGCATAGAAGGGTGGGCTGGATTTGATCCATCTCGAAGCCCCGGAGCATTATACCCAAATGAGGTTTTATACAATAGCTACTTTTTAGCCTTTCTAATATTTCACACATTTGTTTTAATATCAATTAATGGTTTATTGCTTCATTTAACAGATTATATCAGATTTTTCCTTCTTGCCTTTTGGTGGAGGACCAAGAAAATGTGTTGGGGACCAATTTGCACTAATGGAATTGACGGTGGCATTGGCAATGTTGTTACAGAATTTTGATGTGGAGCTGAAAGGATCTCCCGAATCAGTGGAACTTGTTACCGGGGCAACAATTCATACAAAGAATAGACTTTGGTGCAAACTTATGAAGAGATCTGATATTCATTGAAAAAGAGTAAGCAATAGAGATTACACGCGTATAAGCCAATAATTGTATCTACCATCTAGCGTACTCCCGGAAAACAAATTTACACATATAAAGTACTGTGAATGCCTGAATATATATGAAGTCCTTCATCAATATATATAAACCTAATGTCTCAGGTTATGTTAATTTTCCTGACATAGTCGATCAAAGATGTGGGTATTGAATGAATACGAGTTCTGCCAACACAGAGATGTTAGCCCAACAGGCCATCGACTCTCTCTCTCTCTCATTTTTATTAGCATTCAAATGCAATTGTTTGTATTCTAGTAGACAACAATAAGTAAAAAAATGAAATGTTATTTTATTATGAGTGCTGCTATTAGCACCTATCAAAATTCTTTGGACCCCCCATTTCTTTGGACCCCAACCTTAAACCCTAAATTTTAATAATATTTTTTTGGACACTCCACTTATTACCAAATCTACCCCTATTCCTAATATTTTTACAATCAAATGTACACCCACCTAATTTTCATACCTCTCCTTCCTGACTGTTGGTCTACCACTGTGTTCATTTTCGAAAGTGCTTGGAACATTCGAAATGCACACCGACCTAATCAAATGCACACCGATTGAATCCATTTTGCTGCTTGATTCCATTCCGAAAGTGCTGCTTGATTCCATTCCGAAAGTGTGCTTTGGACCCCCATTTCGAAAATTCAACACTTTACTGCTGTAAAATTTTCCATCTACCATCAAAGGTATGATTTACTGCTATAAAAATTTTCATCTACCATCAAAGGTATAATTTATATATCTTTTCTCTTCAATTAATCATCACCACACAAACAAAAAAACCATTTACCAACCAAAACCACAACCACACAAAACGCTAATATTATAATGTAATGACCAAGTGTGGATAGGGGCATTTTGTAAAATTGAACAAGTGTGGGTATACATATATATATATATATATATCTTGAGAGCTCGTGTGGTTTGAACCTTAGGCCTGGTAACACTTTTTTGATTGGATTTATTGATTTTGGGAATTACAAATCACAATAGAAAATTGTAGATTCAATTATAATTTATTTCCCTATCTCAAATATTTCATTTATTTATTAATTTCAGGGTTTAACAACAATCCATTTGTTTTGAAATAAGGGCTCTACATATCTAATTTCTTTTTTAGATCAGACTTTCAGAGTGAGTTCAATTTTGTTCGGAAAATGAGGATGATGAAGAGGTGAGAAGAAGAGGAAAAAAGAGATATAAGAAAGTATATTAACTATAATTGTAGTTTCTTTGTTTGAAATTCCATATTGTTCTTAAATTTTCTACATATTAAATTCAAACTCTGACATCTATCCTTACCTAAGAAAAGTATATTAACACTGTCATATAATTGTTAAATAGATATAGACATATCAAGTGCATGAAGAGGGATGGGGTTGATCTGTTGGTGGTTTGCTGGAGCTCTGGTGGGTGTTTGGTTCTGTTTTGTGTGGCTGAAGTTGAACTGGTAGTGTGAATGTTTGTGCTGCTTTGAGTGGGTTGAAGTGGGCTGAAGTGGGTTGAAGAGGGATGGGGTTGATCTGTTGTTGATCTGTGTTGTCTGGGCTGGAGTGGGTTGAAGTTTTGAATCTGAATTTTGTCTTGCTGGTATAGTGGTTGTTCTGAATCATGTTTTGGTATGCATTAAAGAGGGCTGGCTTGTGCAGAGGAGTTTAGATTCAAGCATCTGAAGTGTTCAAGAATCTGCCTTAGACTGTTGGGCATGCTGGTTCTGATCTGCTGCAGGGTAGAATGCTGTCTTGGTCTGCTGTATAGCCCCAAAAAAGGAGTTATGTTACTTCTGGCCTCCTAGCAGCAGGGGTGCTCGGTGCTGGCTTTGGGTTGTGGGTTGGTTTGGTCTACCTCTGGTCTGTTCTGCTCAACAGTGCTGCTCTGTCATAGGATTTTGGCTAGTGCAGAGGTGTTAGTTTGTTCTATTTGGACTGCTGGGCATGTTGGTTCTGATCTGCCTTGGACTGCTGGGCATGTTGGTTCTGTTCTGCTGCTAGGTTGTAGGCTGACTGGTCTGCTGTAGTGCCCAAAAAAAAAGAGTTGCAATCTGTTTGTGGGCAAGTCCTCTTGGTGTTTGACTTGGTTTTGTTGGATTTTGGTTTTGTTGTCTCATGATGTCCTTCTTTCTTTTGAGTTTGGTTCCTCACCAATCTCTTGGGGTTGAGCTTGCAGATGATTGGGCTACCTTCTCGATGCCAACCTAGTTGGGATTGGGTTTGGTCGCTTTGATGCTTGATGCTCCCCCTCTCTCTTTTTTGATGTAAACTCATATCTTGTATGATTTTCCATCAATAAAGGTTCTTTTTGCTAATCAAAAAAAAAAAGTGCATGAAGACATGATATGAGTGTTCAAACATAATCATGCTTTCAAGGGGCTCCTACTGTCCCATTTTGAGTAAATTTAACAATTTGCAAACCTCATACTGTCAACCACACCAGGCTCTCTATCACTTAATATCACCTTGTGGCAACCATTAGGGGGTACTATAAGAATTCTACCTAACCACTACATTGGAGTGGGTAGTTCCTTCTTCTTGTGTTCATTTGTTTTGTGTTGATCTAAGAGGTTTTGGTTCAAGTGACAAAACTCAAGATCTTTGTAATTGTGTTGTGTGTTCAGTTTTGTGGGTCATATGGTTAGCAAGGGATGATAGAATCTTTGAACGGAAAAGTGATGATTTGGAGGGATTATGGGAGAAGATTCACTACTTGGCTTCATTTGGGTTTCAATATCTCCTTCCTTTAAAGGAGATTCCCTTTTTTTTTTTTATTTCTAGAGATTGGAAGGTTTTTCGTAGATCACGATATTTTTCTTTTGTTTTTTCTTTGCTGGGGACTTCTTGTCCTTATGGTTTCCTTTTTATTGTTATTTTTGTATTCCATGTTCTTACTTTTTTATTAATGAATTTTTTTGTTATTAAAAAAAAAAATTATGGTGGGACAATGATATCATGAACCCACCAAGTGGAGATCATATTATTTAAGAAAGTAGAGGGAAGGAGGAAACAGTGAACCAATCCCAAATCAAAAAAACTCAACTAATCAATATCTAAGCCAAGTTTGCAAAACCTATTACATATCATCCTAGGAAACCTCAGTAATAGTTGCCAAAAAAAAAAACTACAATAAATCCTAATAAAACCCAATAAATCAAAAATCAGAAAATAATGCTAAAGCAAATCCCTAAACTTCAAGTTTATAGTCACATTTTTTTTGTCCATGTATGTTTAAAGGGATGGTATTAAATTTTTTGTCAGTTAGAACTTGAGAACTTGTGCAGGGTTGAGATACTTTGTAGAATGGAGGTATTAATTTAAATTTGATTCTTATTTAAATTTGAATTGTGTGAGCTAATTTAAGTAAGCTAGTTAAGGATATTAATTAAGTCATCTATCTATTCTATTTGCATAGCATACCTGCATTTAGCAGTAAAGCCCAAGCAAGCCCAAGCTATAGACCAAATAATGCATCTATCTATTTTTTTTGTTTTTGATGGCCTTGCTCTTGGCATGCTTCTAATGCATTACATCTAATTGTACTTGGTGGACAGCTATGGTGGAAACTGCTCGAGATCGCCCAACAGCGTCTAGGAGACGTAATGTTATACTTTCTCAAAAAGTGGCTAAGAGATCTCAACGCACTCGTAAGACTAAGGATCAAGGTAGTGGAGTTAATGAACATGACATGAATGACATAGGTGCTGCTTTAGCAAAAACGGTTGAGGTTGAAAACGATAGAGGCAATCAATTTAATGTGAGTGACATGGGTGATGATTTGGGGGATGAACCAATAGATATGGGTGATGAACCAACAGACATGGGTGATGATCTAGGTGATGAACCAACAGACATGGGTAACTATGAAGACCAACCAGCAGATACAACTGAAAAAGTTAATGAAGATCTTACTGGACCTTTTCTTGGAGGGCCATATGATCCTTCAATTTTGAAGAGTTTTCATTGTCACATAGCAGCCAAAATTTGGCATAATGATGTAAGTCATTGTCTTACATTAATTTAATGTTTCAAATTTTGTTTCAACTTTACTAATTCTTTTTTTCTTTTTTCTTTTTTCTTGTTTTCATTCTATGTTGCAGGAACGTGAAATACTTAAATGCTTAAATCATGGTTTTAAAGTTGGAGAATGGTCATTCAACTTGGAAGATAATGAACAGTCCAAATTTCATGGTTTAATTAAGGATTCGGGGTTGATTTCTTTAGTGAGTTGCTCCTACAAATTTGTAAACAAAGTTGTAGTTTTGGCCTTTGTAGAAAGATGGCAGCCAGAGACAAACACGTTTCATCTACCATTTGGTGAGATGTCACCAACCTTAGATGATGTTAGTGTAATTCTAGGGATTCCAGTGATTGGTAAATCAGTCTCTTGCAAGAAGTTATCAAATGTTGACGCTGCAAATTTGCTAGTTGAGGCTTTCGGAGTAACAATAGATGAGGCGAATGTAGCGTTGAAGGTAGCACGGGCCAGTCTATCAAGGTAGAATGGTTGAGACAACGGTTTGGGTCAGTGTCTGATATGGACAATGATAATACCATTGAGTGTGCAACTAGGGCATATTTGTTATATTTGTTAGGTTATACCTTATTTGCAGACAAGACAGGCACACGTGTTCCGGTAGTGTATTTGTCTTTTCTTATGGATTTGCGGTCGGTTGCTTCTTATGCTTGGGGTGCAGCCGCATTGGCTTTTTTATACCGACAATTGGGTACTGCGACAAGGTATGCCGTAAAATAGATGGCAGGATACATGACATTGCTGGAAGCTTGGATTTACGAGCATTTTGTTGGTGCTAGACCCCACCCCAATTTGGACTATAAAGAAGATCAACCTCGTGTCTTTCGTTGGATTTCTCGCACCCAATCTGGTTCGTCAACGTCTATTTTACAAAGGTTGCGAGAGGACCTCGACAGATTAGAGGCCCATGACGTAAGTGTCAATCTTATGTCAATGTATGTACATATTACTTTTTATTATTCAATCTAATTCATAACTTACATATAAAATTTTTACTATTGTAGGTTATTTGGGATCCATACCATGATAACCGTATTGAGCATCCTTTTTTTGATGTTGCTTACTATAGTGGATGCTTAAAATGTATGCACATTGTTGAACCATACCATCCAGATAGGGTACTAAGACAGTTTGGTAGGGTGCAAATTATTCCCTCACCTCCACTTGCTCCAGTTCGAGCCTCTAGAGGATCCACTGCAAAACAGTACATCATTGCCTATAAATACTTGGATACGATTTGGGAGAGTTGGGAAAATCACTTGTTGTCTGAGATAGGTCGTAGTGTTCTAGTCTTGCATCCATGGGATTGTGTGCCAGGTTACTTGGACTGGTTTACTTCCATTTCACACATGCAAGTTCAAAACCCAACACATCGTTCTAAGTATAATCCACGCACAAAGACATCAGCTGATTATCATGAACTTCAATTCGTATGTCAATTTTTACCATTTTCATTTTCATTTTCATTTTCATATATATTTTGTTTAAGGCAATTGTTAAGTTTTATTTTATTGTTTGCAGCGCATTGACAGTGCCTTAAGCATTTCACGTTCAATGCTCGAAATTGGATACAATGAAGCAGCTCCCACCCGAGAAATGTTACGCAATGCCATGAAGAAGATAACACAAGTCTTGGAGGGCCAACAGTCCACTGAAGAACACACACCATCAGAGAACTTGGTGTACACTCGTCGCAGGAAGCATGGAGCAACGTCTTAGACTTTAGTATTTGTTGGGTTCAAATGTTTTGAATGTGTATTTTGAAATCTTAGTCTCAAACATGTGTTAGACTTTTTGATGGTGTTAGACACAAGTATAACAAATGTCAAATAACACTTTACTATATGTTAGACTTTTTGATGGTGCTAGGCTTGTATATGACTTTACCATACCTTTTTGGGCACTCAATGAATTATTTTGATGGTTTAGATGGTTTGATGGTTTAGATGGTTTGAATTGGTTTGATGGTTTAGATGGTTTGATGGTTTGAATTGGTTTGATGGTTTAGATGGTTTGATGGTTTGAATTGGTTGGATGGTTTGATAGTTTGTTTCTTTCAAATATTGGTAAGTTTATTGCATTATGGTCATCACTAAATAAACAAAGATGGAAATAAACATGAATTTTCTGTTCATCACTGACTAACCGAACAAATCCTCCTCGTTCAGCACTGTAGAACCGAATAAAACTGACTTATTTAGCACTGTAATGCCGAACAGGTAGTCTTAGTTTATCACTGTAATGCCGAACATTTGACGGTTTAGATGGTTTGATGGTTTGAATTGGTTTGATGTTTGATAGTTTGTTTGTTTCAAATATTAGTAAGTTTATTGCTTTATGGTCATCACTGAATAAACAAATCTGGACTAATGAATAGACATGAATTTTCTGTTCATCACTGACTAACCAAATCAAACTGACTTGTTCATAACTGTAATGCCGAACAGATGGTCTTCGTTTATCACTGTAATGTCGAACATATATGGTTCATCACTGTGTAACTTGAATCTATTCCAATTCACTTTTTTCATCAACTTTAATTCAGTACAACACAGAAAATAACATTCATTTCAGTTCAATGTTTACCATTCCAATTCATTAGACTAAAGAAAATAACATGAATTAAATCCATTCAAAATACATAACTTAAATCCATTCCAATTCACTCTTTTCCATTCTAAGTTAATTTAACAAAGAAAATTACATAACTGAAATCCATTCTAATTCTATTTCTTAGCTCACTCATATGACATTAGTCCTCATCCAGGTCTACTGTTTCAATTGTGGCTACGTCTAGATTGATGAGTGATTTGAAATGTTGCACTCTGAAACTGTATACAACCTCCCAGCCTACTGCACAAGGGTCATGGTACCTCCACCAGTTAGTTGCTATGGGTGGAATAGGATGACCATGCTCCAAAATGAGCTACAAAAAAAATAAAAATAAATTAGAATATACAAAAATATTGTCGTTATTAAGAAATTTGTCGTTATAATATACAAGAATTTACAAAAAAATTAGAATGTACAAAAATATTAGAAACCAATACTTGAACAAAATGGTTGTTGTTGACAAAGCCAATACATATCTCCTTGCGAGAGGCAACATACGTCGGTATTGACGTAAGAGGGAGGAATGTCAAACATTGTTGCATAGACAAGTAGACCAAAACGACTTGGTAGAAAGACGATATAAGATGACCCATGTCAGGCATCGTCATCCACCGGTCCAACCCAGGGTTTGGTTCAAAATATGCCAAGATGTTGGTCAGGTCATCGATTCTCTCTTGTGATCCAAATAAGTTCCTGTAGTGGTCACTATGCGCATGCAACTGTTTAAGTAAATCTTTTCTCACTTGTAACCATCCTTCTTCTCCAAAACCCATCAAACCAGCAATAGCTTGAAACCCACAATTGCCATCCGCTGCAACATCCTTAACGTATTTAATATATCGTCTCAATTCAGAAGGGAATGCCTCTAAAAAGCAATTTGGATTCAATGATCGAAGCCGGTGAACCTATCACAGGCCAATGCCAATGTTTGACAATAAAGTAGACAACATGACACAATTACATACCTCACTAGTAAACCATGTACCTTTTCTTTCTTCTTTGTTTTCACCTTTTTTGTTGTTACACTCGCCTTGGCAATGACTCCAGGTGGATAACTATCTTGTGCTAAAGCAACTATTTCAAACGCAGATGGCTCACGACGAGTGGAGGTCTCAATCTTCAATTTTGGCCGACCCCGTGGATTAGACCTCACTTTCGGCTCAATCAAAAATGTACAATCAGGTTTGGCTAACTCCCTCAATTTTTGTAACAAAAACCTCTTCATATCTGGATCCACTTCCTCAAATCGTTTGGCAAATAATTCTAACTCAGGTCTACAAGTCCACTCTTCACTTACAGTGTGTGGGGTACTCAACATATCAAGCTTAGTCCAATATGAACAAACTGAAGAGAGGGGAATTGGCCGATTTTCCCTCATGTAATTTGCTATCTCATGTGCACATAGCAAACCATGAGTACGTCGAACAACACATCCACATGCCATAATATCAATACCAACAGAAGATGCTCATTTAGACTCAGCCAATATGATCTCTAATGCAGTAATTGAGACATTACCATGAAGCTCCTTAAACTGCGCAGGTTTGACATCATGTTGCACAATTAACTTGCTTTTCTCAAATGATGATTTTATTTCACTATGTTGCAACTCAAGTAAATTGTGTATCCTTGTCCAATTCGACTCAAAATTTCCTTAACTTGATCCAAGATATCTTTTAAGTTTTGCATGTGAACTCTCAACCCTATATATGAAAATAAACTATTATAAAAATAATGTTATAAAAAAACCAAACAACTAGTAAATTTAAATGTTCGTATTTACCTATTTGTTGTAGAATTTCCAAAGTGCATAAATGTGTCAGTCCAAGCAGCCACAAATTTCGACTTATATGTATCCAACCAAGATGAGGTAACATAATGAAGTGCATCTTGATAAGTACTGAACTCACTATATAACAAAGACAGTCGTTGCATGTATACTTCTTCAGACGATGACACAACCAACATATTCCAACTCATTATAAACATTTCCCATTTATCCTTGGTCTCAAACATCTTTTTGCAATTGGCAAGCACATTTTTTCCAATATGCCATCTACACAACAAATTTGTAGTTGCAGGAAACACCGTACATATGGCATTCATAAGGGCCAATTCTCTATCTGTGACAATAACAGAAGGAAGAGTATTTTCATCCATGACACTACGCAAAAGACCAAGTGCCCATGTATAGTTATCCTCCTTCTCATACTGAAGGTATGCAAATGCAACTGAAAAGGTCATGTCTGTCGATGTCACACCTACAATCTCCAGAAGGGGCAACCGATATCGATTGGTCTTATAAGTACAATCCATCAACAATACTTTTGGAAATGCACGTAACAAATTCAAACTAGTAGGATGTGCAAAGAACAAATCAGTCACTGTCTCAGTATCTGCACGGCTCCTATGCCACTCAATGTACTTGTTCATCGCTAACTGACCTAATAGTTGGTGCATTTGAGATCTCTCAGCTTTCTCAGCAACTTTATACCTATGACGTGCATTGTAAATTGTCTTCATTATGGAAGCATTTGCATCATCACGTTGTTTCAATGTAACCAATATCTCACTCGGTCATACCATACTCTTCGACATGTCTACCAACAAAGAGGTTTCCTCATGTGACAACCTTCCAGCATAAGAATGACCTTCAAGATATTATGCAGCAGGATGATTATGCACACCACAAACAACTATCAAGATCCAGTCATCATTTATGGCTAATTTTTTGTCCTTTAATAAAAAAGGACATTCACATTTTTTTGTACCAGTCAGTCTTGCTTTTTTTTACTTAGCCTGCGTTTTTTCGAGTGTCCTATAAGATCCACTCCTCTCACAAGCTAATCTAAGTCTTGGCATCCTACCTCAAATACACCCCATCTGATTTCTGCACGATAATAACGAATCCATTTTTTCTTCCAACTTGACGTGCCATCGAATTAACTCATCTCGACTCTTGAAAATCTGAAATAAATAAATAAATTAAACTAACGATTATTGCACATAAGAAAGTGGCATTACTTGTTAAAACAATCAAAGACTCACCTCATGAGCAACAAATTCATTACTATAATCCATTACAAGTTCTGAATCAACCTTACTGCCTCTAGTCAAAGCATCACCCTGAAAACACGTGTGAATGTAATTTCAAAATTGAGAAAATGATGTTCATTTTAACAGTCCCGAAACTAATGATTTTGTTCAGTTCAACAGTGACGAAAATAAAAATGATATTCGGTTGAACAGTACTGACTATCTGCACAATGTTCGGAACCTATGTATTGAACGAAAGGATTATGTTCAGTACTGTATTACCGAACATAATTCTAACAGTCATCAAACCAGTACCGAACAGTTCAAACGAAACAAGAACGAATGAACGAAAACAACCGAAAACGACCGAAAATGACCGAGAATGTTAATACAAGATAGATAAACTTACCAATGGAACGTCGGTCTCACTAGAATTGTTGTCCTCCTCCTCCATTGTTGTACACAGTGACATAAGTGAAGCAAAACTTTCAAGTCCAATAGTGTTGATGATGGTGATGAAGATAACACATTCAGGATTTAAGATGATTATGAAAAATAATAGATTTAGGGTTTATGTTAGTTGGTTATGAAAAGTAATAGGTTTAGGGTTTACAAACATGGAATACGTATAGTTTGAGTTGGAGGTGGGGGTGGAGGTGGAGGTGGAGGTGGGTGTCCAATATTATAGAGTATTAATTCTTATTGATAGGTGGGTGTTCCATTTAATAATGTCTTTTAATGTAATTTTACTTTAGGGTATAATTGTAATAAAAAAATTATAAAATGGGGGGTCTAAAGAATTTTGACAGGTGCTAATAGCAGCACTCTTTATTATTCCTTATGGCAAGTGCATGTATGTTGGGGAACAAGTATAGTTGGATCATGGGAGGTAGCATTTTATGAGATCCAATCAAACAAAGTCATCAGCTGATGGAGCACGAACCCAACAACACAATAGTTAAAATTGTCTCTTTTTTTTTTTATTTTCTCCAATTATAGTCTTTCCATACAAATATTTCTATATGCTGTGTTGATTATTTTTAGGGTTTAGAAATTGTGTGGTCAATTTAAATTGATGCTCTCGACATATGTGGATATATATATGCCAATGACTTCTCTCTTGTGTGTGTGTGTGTATTACTAGCATGGAGTTATGCACATTGGATGTTTGCTAAGTTATCTCAATGTGTGACTTGACTGGGAAAGGTTACCATGTGCATTCCAAAAAAAAGTTGCATATGTTAAGCATTTTATATAAATAGAATAACTTTTTTTCATTATAAAAAATTTAACTTCTTGTTCTTCACAAAAAGTATTCACTGTGTTTGGTTTGAGTTTTCTGGATTAAGTTTTTTAAAAATTGAGTTTTTTGAATTTTTAAAAGATTTTTTTTACAATTTTTTTACTTTTTAGGTGTATTTATGTTAAGTGTGTCTAAAAAGTAAAAAATTTGCATAAAATATTTAAAAAATTCAGTAAAAACAAAAAAACACGGAAAATAAGAGTGTAGAATTTTCTGAAAACTATTTTTAAAAAATGGAAATCAAGCAAAGTGATTACTTTTCTTGTGGTTATTTGGAATGTCCTAAATAAGTGTACTTTTTGACTTTTTGGACTAATAATTAAAAGGAAAAAAAATAGTTGTTTGGGATAATTTTTTGACTTAGGGGTGTAAAAACAATCGATAAAAACGAACTGACCACTCAAGATCAATTGAAATTTAAGTTTTTGCTGCATTTTTTATACTGGTATTCTATTTCGATTTCGAAAAATTTTACATTAATATAAACTGAAAGATTAGGGGTGTAAGAAAAATCAATGAAACCAAACCGATTGCTCAAAATTGATCAAAATTTTAGTTTTATGTCTGTTTTTCATATTGTGTGGTCTGTTTTGATTTTGAAAATTTTTACACTAATATAAACAGAATCAACTGAAATATTATATTTAAAAACTTTTATGTTTTAAGTGATTAATAATTCAATTTTTGTAATAAAAATTAAGGAGGGAAACATTTTCACTATTTTTCTTCATTTATTCCCAATGTGGAATTTTACAAGTTTTTATAAATTATTTTAAAATTTCATGTGAATCCTTCTTCTACACCAAATTGACAAAACCAACAAAATTGAATTGTAATATGCGGTTTATTTCAATTATTTAACCACCAAAACTGAAAGGCTCAGTTTGGTGCTAAACTTTCTCATAATCCTGACCGAACCAAACCACTTATACGCTTATAAAAGATGAAAAGTTGAGAAAAAATATTGGGCAAATTACACAAGTAGTCTTTGACACTTATATCATTTTGATCCTTATAATTTCAATTGGCTCGATTTTGACCTTGAATTTATGATATTGTCTTAATTTGATCCAATTGATTATAAGTGTTAGTTTTTTTTTTATAGAAAATGTGCACATAAGAATATGTGTCATGCTTTTAAGAGTAAAATTATAAATTTAACTAACTCTGTAAATTAACCTCAACCAACTTCGTAATCATTTTTTGACAAAAATCATAATCAGTATTATCAAATGGACCAAATTGACACAATATAAAAAGTCAAGGGTCAAAATCAAGCAAATTAAAAGTGTAGGGACTAAAATGACACGATGGACAAAATTCAAGAACTATCAGTACAGTTTGCTTTAAAATATTTCAATCATATATGACAATTATGATAAAATGATAAAATAAATTTGACGATAAATAACATCACATGTTCAAAAAAATTTATCCAAGTTAGATAGGGACGTATGTCAATATGTTTTCAGTGCAAATGCTCTTGCCAACAAACGCAGTCATGATCCGACCCCATTTAGATTTTCTTTCTTTCTTCTGTTCAGAATTTTTGAAATTGTAAATAAAAACCTGTTTGTTTACAAAAAAAATTGGTTTCACTTTTTAATTTTTCCCCTCCATTTCTTCCTCTTTCTGCCACCCTTTCCAATCACCACCCACTACTCATTATTACCACCGCTCACCATTGTTAATGGCCTCTTATGCCAACCACTTTCAGCCACCAATCACCTCCCACTTGTGATAACCACATTCGGTCACCACTTCTTGTTAGAGACAAGCTTTAACTAGCACTTTAGACGACAGAGTGGCTAATATTTCGAACCGTCAATCACTTTCGACCATGACCTCTCACTGTTGGCAATCACTTTTGGCCACCACTAACCACCTCCCACCAGTGGCAATTACTTTTGGCCACTACATTCGGAGGCGAACAACCACATTTGGCCATTATCTTCAACCGTCTACAACTACCTCCTGCAGACCAATTCTTTCATTTGTTTTCAAAATAAGTTTTTAAAACACGTATATCAAATTTGCTTTTTGTTTTCATTTTTACCTAAAATAAACATAAACATATTTAATATTTTCTGTAAACTGAAAATAATAAAATGTAAACGTTACCAAACCACATCTAAATCATTCCACCTTAATCTAAAAACACAATTTGAAATATCAGTTTCAAAAAAAAAAAATTTGAGAAAGTGTACAGAATAATTTTACAGGTCCACGAATTTTTTTCCTCACTTCTAGCACAGTTGAGTATAAACTTGGCTTCTAAGAGCAACTCCAATGGTTTTTCTATTTGCCTTGCCAAAGCCAAAAAATGACTTAGCTTGACAAAAGCACTACTCTAATGGTGTGCCATTTGCAATGCCAAAAAATAGCAAAGCCAAATCAGTTTTACTACCAAAATTAGTTTTTTTTTAACCTCCAATTGTTAGTTTCACAACTTCTACAAATCAAAACTCTACCATAAATTTTAAAACTATAGTAAAATCTATGAAATTACAAAAACTCAATAAAGATCCATCCAGAGATTCAGCTTTCCAAATTTAATTTGGAACACTCAAATTTTTTGAATACTGGAAAGTTTATAGATTGTACAAAATTTTAGAATAATTTAGAACCCAAATTTGAACACAATTTTAGAACAATTTACAACCCAAATTTGAATTTGGCATGTGGTTGTTCCAAAATGGCAAGTCCCTATTAGAGTAGAATAACCAAAAAAATAAGTTTTGTGCACTGTAGTAAGCCAAAAAATAATTTTGACAAA
Source organism: Camellia sinensis (assembly GCF_004153795.1). NCBI lineage: Eukaryota > Viridiplantae > Streptophyta > Magnoliopsida > Ericales > Theaceae > Camellia > Camellia sinensis. The sequence goes on along the minus strand of NW_021024904.1, from coordinate 1,365,938 downwards.
GCCATTTTAACTTGAGCCGTGGAGGATCTAACTTGCAATTTCAGAAACGGTTGTAGGTTTGCTAAATAATTTCTAGGAAGTTTTGGGGGTGGGAGGATGGTGGTTTTGTGCCTTCTCCCTTCAGTGTTGGAGCTGAATTTGAGGGCTTTTGCATTGCCATGTCAGCAAAAGGGGATGAGCTCTTTGCTTTTGATTTTGAGGGTGCCAATGGTTTACTCAAGTTTCATTGGGTAATAAGTGAGCTTTCTATTATGTTCAATCCTTTGCTTGAGCATTACGTGGGCTTTGTCACCCAGCTCGGTGATGGCCATATGTGTTTCCTGTATGGCGGCGAAGAGGAGAAGCTCTTCCCAGGCGGGAGGTTTATTATTCGTGTAGCGGTGGTCTTTCGGGTTTTCAAAACATTTGGTGTTGGTGGCAAGCCGTTCCTCTCCGAACAAATTGAGCATCTGCAAGCATATGATTCAGAAAATTGAAATTGTGCTTATCGAGTAATCGAGTCTGTCATCATGTAAGCAAATATTTTTTCCATTGCTTCTTTTTAACACCCACCCACCCCTATATTATATGCATGACTGCCTTCCCTTTCACCTTTTTATGTTGGTTTTCCCCTTTTTATGTTGGCTTTGTATTTTCATTGTGATGATGATCCTAATGTATAGATTATTGTATGGCATTTAATTTCCTGTATGCCCCTTTCCCCCTCAATGTTAGTATTATTATGATTGGACAATTTCATTCCATATATTTGTGTGCTTAGGCGGCAAGGCGGAAATTATGTGCTACATTACATCCCTCTAGCAATTAGAGCATTATTTGGATTAGTCTGTGCCGAAGTTGGAGACCTTTTCACTCTGTTGGTTGTTACTTGTTTGATGTTACTCTTATTCTATTTTAAGTTAATGTTATAAAAGTGTTTCACTTTCTCAAAAGAACTTCCAGTATTAACTGGTGCGTGTTTTGAAACTTTATTACTACTATGTGTCTTGCCAAGTGGTACCCACTTTAGTCTAGCTGTGAGATCGTTATATGAAGTTAGAAGGCATGTGAAAGTTGAGGTCCTTGGGTATAATGGAAAGGAATAGAACTGTATAATATACAAGCAATTATCACTGCAACAAATTACCCTTTTGGCGACTAAACTTTTAGTCGCCAAAAGTCATATTTTAGTTGCCAAAACGTTTTGCCAACTAAACTTTTTGGGCGCCAACTTTGTCGTTAGATTATTGTCGGGGAAGGTATTGGCGACTAAAAATTATTTAGTTGCTAAAGGCCTCAATTGGTGACTAATTTTTTAGTCGTCAAAAGTTTTCAATTGGCGACTAAGAATTATTTAGTCACTGAAAATATTCAATTGGCGACTAATTTTTTAGTCGCCAAAAGTTCATAATAAATTTAACTAGTTTTTGTTTAGCTACTAAAGTTTTAGTCGCCAATTAATTTTCTTTATTTTGTTTTTTTTTTTTTTTGGCTACTAAATCATTAGTCGCCTAAAGTCTTTTGTTTATGGCTACTACATATTTAGTCTCCAAAAGATTTGTTTCCATTTAATTCTTTTTTTAGCTACTAACTATGTAGTCACTAAAAATATTTATTCCATTTTTGGCTACCAATTGTTTAGTAGCCAAAAACATAATTTTTTGTTTTTTGTTTTTTTTAAAAATAATTAATTTATCCACAACCTATATGTATTCCATGCAACCTGTAACATGTACACAAACAAAACAATACATATATATATTATCACCCATTCCACAATTTGCATCTATTTCACTTACAACCATCCAAACAAAATTATAACTCTTAATGTCAACATTGCAAACAAAGTATATTCCAACTTAAAATAATAATTTCATACAAACCTATTTAAACATATGAGCTACCAGTGACATCCATACACCAGTTATATATAAAATCAAAAGACTTCAAAAATCCACTAGAATAAATCAAAAGGCGTTCTGCATGAAGGGATATACCAAAGGCGTTCTGTTGGTGTTGAGCAGAACCCAATAAGACGTAATAGATTCCTGTGAACAGCTACACTTATCATCTCAACTTCACGCTGGAATGCTGCGTCTCCACCAGAACTCTCATAGTCATTTAATCGTTTCACAGCCACTTTAGTATTATTTGAAAGCACTCCTTTATAAACCTTTCCAAAACCCCCCTTTCCAAGGACATTTTTCTTATTAAAGTTGTCTGTAGCTAGCTGTAATTCTCGCGAAGCGAATCTTCTCAATTGGCCAAATGCAATTCTTTTGTCAACTTCACCTGAGCATACAAATAAACAGAATCCATCAGTAAATTACCAGAAAACCCAAGTCACAACAAAATCAATACCTCAATTATATATCTACCAAAGATTTAGAATTAATGAGAAAGTTAGAGGTTAATACACATTGACAAGATAACATATCAAACACTGAAGAACTAACAAAAATATAATGTGCCAAGAAAAGGAAATTATGAACTATAAACTGTCCTAATAAAATCTCAAAATTCAACTGATAACATCTCTTTGGCATTGTTTCATTAAATCCAATTTTTATATACTAATAAGTATTCTTTTCTCAAAAGAATCCAATCTGCTTGTAGGTATCAAAGATGCTTCACAAATTGATTAGGGAAAAATATTAAATAAACCTAACAAATAGTTGTCACAAGTCCTTTTCTGACTAAGTTTAAGGCGTATTCGGCTCTAACTCTCAATCTACGGGTCCGAATTACATTCTATCAGTTGTCACAAGTCCTATTTGTCAAGGGGAAGCTGTCCGTGAGAGTCACACTGTGGTTCGAGGGTTGTTTTGAATTTTCGCCCCCGGAATGCCTTTTTTCGACTAAGTTTAAGGCATTTTCGGCTCAAACTCCAAGCATACGGGTCCTAATTACATTCCAGCTATTGTTACAGGTTGTAATTTTCATGGATAAGCTGTCCGTAAGAGCCACACGGTGGTTCGGGGGCTATTTTGAATTTTCACCACTGGAACGCTCTTTTTCGACTAAGTTTAAGGCGTATTCAATTCTAAGTCTCAACCTACGGGCCCAAATTACATTCTGTCAGTTGTCACAAGTCCTATTTGTCAAAGGGAAGCTGTCCGTGAGAGCCACACGGTGGTTCGGGGGCTGTTTTGAATTTTCCCCCCTGGAACGCCTTTTTTGGACTAAGCTTAAGGCGTTTTCAACTCAAACTCCAAGCCTACGAGTCCTAATTATTAAGGCGTATTCAGTTCTAACTCTCAACCTATGGGTCCGAATTACATTCTGTCAGTTGTCACAAGTCCTATTTGTCAAAGGGAAGCTGTCCGTGAGAGCCACACGGTGGTTCGGGGGCTGTTTTGAATTTTCCCCCCTGGAACGCCTTTTTTGGACTAAGCTTAAGGCGTTTTCAACTCAAACTCCAAGCCTACGAGTCCTAATTACATTCCGGTTGTTGTCACAGGTTGTAATTGTCATAGGGAAGCTGTTTGTAAGAGCCACACGGTGATTCAGGGGCTGTTTTGAATTTTCGCCCCTGGAACGCCCTTTTCGGACTAAGTTTAAGGCATATTCGGCTCTAACTCTCAACCTACGGGTCCGAATTACATTCTGTCAGTTGTCACAAGTCCTATTTGTCAAGAGGAAGCCGTTCGTGAGAGCCACACGGTGGTTCAGGGGCTATTTTGAATTTTCGCCCCCGGAATGCCCTTTTTCGACTAAGTTTAAGGCGTATTCGGCTCTAACTCCCAACCTATGGTTCCAAATTACATTCCGTCAATTGTCACAAGTCCTATTTGTCAAGGGAAAGCTTTCTGTGAGAGCCATATGGTGGTTCAGGGGTTGTTTTGAATTTTCACCCCCGGAACGCTCTTTTTCGACTAAGTTTAAGGCGTATTCGGCTCTAACTCTCAACCTACAGGTCCGAATTACATTCCGTCAGTTGTCACAAGTCCTATTTATCAAGGGGAAGCTGTCCGTTAGAGCCATACGGTGGTTTGGGGGCTGTTTTGAATTTTTGCCCCCGGAATGCCCGTTTTCGACTAAGTTTTAGGCATATTTGGCTCTAACTCCCAACCTACGGGTCCGAATTACATTTCATCAGTTGTCACAAGTCCTATTTGTCAAGGAGAAGCTGTCCGTGAGAGCCACACTGTGGTTCAAGGGCTGTTTTGAATTTTCGCCCCCCGGAACGCTTTTTTTTACTAAGTTTTGAATTGTTAAGAATGTAATATTAAGTTTGGTTATGGAGGTGATGGACTACGAATCTAGGGGCAGCATCACTTAAGTTAATAGTTATTTTCCATCACCAAGCCCATAAAGATTACAAAGAGAAAATAAATATTATTAATCATACTTTTTGCACACAAACAATTACCACAAAAGCCATTCAAAAGCATTAACCAAAGCACATTACCCCTGTTTGCCAAATTGCATGTCATGCCTCAAACATAATTGTAGGTCACTTTTGTCTAGTGAGTTCTTCTTTAGATGGTTTTGGCAGAGTATCCACAGCAGTAGTACATTTGTAGATATATGAAAATAGATCAAAAGACGTGAGAAAACTTTAAATCAACTGATAAGTAATATTTATGGGCAACAAAGATGCATGCAACTGTGCCCACCTCAACCTTAACAAGCTTCTCATTCTTCTTTTTAATAGGCTTTTCATCATCTATTGCAGCCCTTTTCCCAAGTAATGCATATAAGTTTGCATCTATGAGTTGCTATTCCAAAAGACAACAAAGAAGTGTAACTAAAAAGATTATTGAAATACCTCAATAAGCCTCTGATATTATACCATTTGTTAAAAACTAAGAAAAGCATTTCATATCAAATATATGTACTACCATGCATAAATGAAATACCTCAATAAGCCTCTCTTAGCTTCTCATACTGTTTTTGATATCCTTCCTCCTGTTTAATGAAAGCAGCCATAAGTTGAAGAGGTGGTAGCCGAATTCATTATAGGTTCTATTTGCTAAGTTTCTGACTGCAGCTTCCTTGCAGAGTCGCAGAAAAGGATAAGGTATATTGAGCTAAAAAGTAATCTTATGCATACTACAAATGTATGAGAGAGTTTGAGTGTGTGGTAGTGTATTTTTTAAACCCTAGTTTATTTTCTTTCCCGACCAACTTTTTTAGTCGCCAATAATAAATAAAGGAATTAATTTTCCCTCAAAAATCTGAAGTCCAATTGTTAAAATTTTTAATTATAATTGCCGACTAAAATTTAGTCGCTAAAAGTAAATTAATCCTGACTAAATTATTTTTAGTAGCTAAAGATTGTACATTTAGGGACCAAATTTTTTTTAGTCACCTATTGGGTAAGTTTTTAGCTACTAATTGTATTTTAGTCACCTATTGGGTTATTTTTAGCGACTAACAATTTTTTAGTCCCTGATTGGGTCATTTTTTAGCTACTAATTGTGTTTTTAGTCGCCAATAAGTAATATACGGCTACTAAAAAATTTTAGTAGCTAAATTATGCAACATTGCCGACCAATTCAAATTTTAGTCACCAAAGTGCTGAATTTTGGCGACTAAATTAATTTTAGTCGCCAAATTTGGTCGCCAAAAGTGTAATTTCTTGTAGTGTATACATACGCTTGCCATAAGTTCTTTTGGCCACTGTTTGTTCGTATGACATATATTTCATGCAAGAATAGGTTCTAGTGTCTTAGAAGATGTTTGTGTAGTTATGGTGAGCGGATTTTGGGCAGGCAGGTACACCGGTTCTAGGGAAGGAGAGTTTATAAAGGTTGGTTGCCCGCAATTAGGGGTTTTACATAATTGGGAGTCTTCAAATTACATCATGTGCCTCTTGTCGCTCGAATAGCATTCCCCATCCCCTTCGCCTATGAAGCACATATATTTCTAAAAGAGTGTTCTATCCGTATCGTACCTATATCAGATACTGATATTTTTTTGAATATTTGCGGATATGTACTCGAATTTCCTAAATGTGTTCGATACTTGATGTCAAATTTTGAGAAGCTTCGAATATCATTTAGACACTCTAGGTCACGTATCCAAACTATTATGAAATTAAAATTTTAATAATTTTTGCATATTATTAAAGTATAATTGTTAGAATAATTTCAAGAGTAACTTTTCAATATTTTCTTAAATCTGGCTTTCTTTCTCTCTCCGGCGAGCTTTGCTGGCTGTGATGAATGACAATGAGGGCTTGCCGTTGGTAGGGTACACCAAACTTATGACCGTTGGTTGTGGAGAGAGAGCTAGAGAGAGAGAGAGAGAGAGAGAGAGAGAATAGGTCTAAATATTATGGGTAAAAATGTCTAAAATTTAAAAACTAGGGACTTTAACTAGAAACTAAATTTTTTATGGATTTAAACCCTTACAAAAATATTTAAAGGGGTGTATTGCTAGTTTTCCTATAAGCATTGTCATTTACTATATCTTATGCAAATTGAATAAAAATCTTAATGATTAATATTTAAAATTAGCGCTATTTATATAATATAGCACTATTTAAAATTTTCTTTAATAATGGCCCTTTCAATAAATATTTAAATAAAAAATTAACTCTATATATAATCTATACCATTTAAAATAATTGATATGACTTCATGCTCAAAAATTCTAATTTAATTTTGTTACACATGTCAAATTATTAGTAAATTTAAGCGGTATTTACATAGACACTCCTTAAACTATTGTCAAGTATCATTTTGACCCCATAAACTAAAAAAATATACAAATTGACCCCTTAAACTATTATCAAGTATCATTTTGACCGTCCAAACTATCAAAATATATCATTTTAACTATAAAATCATATAATTATACCATTCAACAATCAAAATATCATACATCCGTTAATGCTGCTAACGAAAATGGTGAAATGATCAAGTTGTCTTATCTTTTCAATATTGCAAACTCTCTTACTTTGAAGTCTATTAAAAATCATTACAAAATTAATATATATATATAAGGATTTTTTGAATTTTTTTTTTAAGTGGAGTGAGAGGTGGGGCGATAAAAAAATATAAAATGATTTTTTCATGAATTTTTTTGAAATGAAAAGGAGAGGTAAAGTGGTAGGATTAGGGTTTTCAATGGATTTAAAATAAAATTAAAAAAAAATTGTAATGGTTTTTGATAGATTTCAAAGAGAAAATAAGTGCGTGAGGCATTGCAAAGAGAGACAATTTGGTTAGATCACTCATGTCAGCAAAAGGGGATGAGCTCTTTGCTATTATGTTCAATCCTCTGCTCGAGCGTTACCTGGGCTTTTGTCACCCATCTTGGTGACTGCTATATGTGTTTCCTGTATGGCAGTGAGGAGGAGAAGCTCTTCCCAGGCGGGAGGTTTATTATTCGTGTAGCAGTCTTTTGGGTTTCCAAAACCATTGGTGTTGGTGGCAAGTGTGGTCTATTTTGATTTTGAAAATTTTTACATTAATATAAACTAAATCAACTGAAATATTATATTTAAAAACTTTTATAATTTAAGTGATTAATAATTCAATTTTTGTAATAAAAATTAAGGAGGGAGACATTTTATTATTTTTCTTCATTTATTCCCAATGTGGAATTTTACAAGTTTTTATAAAATATTTTACAATTTCATGTGAATCCTTCTTCTACACCAAATTGACAAAACCAACAAAACTAAATTGTAATATGCGGTTTAATTCGGTTCTTCAACCACCAAAATTGAAAGACTCAGTTTGGTGCTAAACTTTCTCATAATCCTGACCGAACCAAACCACTTACACCCCTATAAAAGATGAAGAGTTGAGATAAAATATTGGGCAAATTACACCAGTAGTCTTTGACACTTATGTTATTTTGATCCTTGTAATTTTAATTGGCTCGATTTTGACCATGAAACTGTTGTAATTGATTAAAATGATGGTTCTTGTAATTGATGAAAATCATGGTCACAATTGAGGGAAAAATTTATGTTCTTTCCAGACATTCATACTACTCATACCTATTTGAACTTGATCTTCCATTTTGAGGTTTTTGATTCCAATCCCGTTGACGGAGGAGATAGAAAGTGGGAAATCCTCCCCAACCCTCTCAGCTTCAGTAAATCTGGTGGTGATACTATCCTCGACTATTTTGCTTGGGGACACAGGCTCAGAATTTATACCAAGGCTGGTTTCTGCATGTTTCACGCTAGTAAAAATAAATGGGAGGATGGGACAGAGTTTTCAAGCCAGTTTTGTGTTCTGGATGATCTTAGTTTTGTGCCTTGTCCCTTCGGTGTTGGAGCTGAATTTGAGGGCATTTGCGTTGCCATGTCAGCAAATGGGGATCAGCACATTGATTATGATTTTGAGGACGCCAATGGTTTCCTCAAGTCTCATTGGGTACTAAGTGAGCTTTCTATTATGTTCAATCCTCGGCTCAAGTTTTACGTGTGCTTTGCCACCTATCTCGGTAATGGCCGTATGTGTTTCCTGTATGGCGGCGAGGAGGAAAAGCTCTTCCCAGGTGGGAGGTTTATTATTTGTGTAGCGGTCTTTTGAGTTTCAAAACTGTTGGTGTTGGTGGCAAGCCGTTCCTCTCCATACAAATTAAGCATCTGTGTTTGTGTTGTTCTTGTCCCTAGTGTTTTCGCCCCCCTTTTCAAGGATAGATATGATATATTTCATGCAAGAATAGGCTCTAGTGTCTTAGAAGATGTCTGTGTGGTTGTGGTGAGGGGATTTTGGTTACACAGGTACATCGGTACTATGGAAGGAGAGTTTATAGAGGTTGGTTGCCCGCAATTAGGGGTTTTACATAATTGGGAGTCTTCAAATTACATCATGTGCCTCTTGTTGCTCGAATAGAATTCTCCATCTTCTTAGGAGGAAGAAAGGATATTTACTCAGATATGATATGACAATTCAAGGTGATTATTTCTCAAATTAGGACTAGGATGGGGAGTTCCAGGGTTGTATTACTAAGGCACTTGGATAATAGTTACGGCCCTCTGCCTATGAAGCACGTATATTTCTAAAAGGAGTCCTATTTGTATGGTACCCATATCGGATACCGATACTTTTTGGATATTCGCGGATACGTATTTGAAGCTTCCTTAATGTATTCGATACTTGATGTTAAATTTTGAGAAGCTTTGGATACCATTCAGACACTCTAGGTCATGTATCCAAACTATTATGAAATTGAAATTTTAATAATTTTTGCATATTATTAGACTATAATTGTTAGAATAATTTCAATAATAATTTTTCAATATTTTCTTATTTCTTACTGAAGAAGAAAAAAGTAAAATTAAAGTAGTATAAATATACAAAGTAAATCCTTCACTTCAGTTAACAAATACCGTGCATTTTAATCATTCGATCATACAATGTCTTGACTAAGTCAATAGATTATGAAAAACTATCAAACCCCAAAATCGTATGCGCTAAATATAACTAATATTACTCATGTTAGTGAAATTAAAAATTCCATTCTAAATATCACATTGCCCTGGCCAAGGTCTTCCTTGAGTAATATCCTAGAATGTCACATGGGACATGCTCTCTCTTTACTTAAGAGTGATAGATCTCTTATTGAACATTCACATGCTTCCATGCATATCTCACTAAGCACGATCAATACATTTTCATATTGTATAATTAGAATACAAACATATTGTACGATTAAAGCTTAATAAGACATATATAAGACACCTATGATGGTCTCAAGTTTTAGAATTACATGCACCATTGTAAGTAATGAACATTTGTTTTGGTAGGTAGTTAAAACTCCATATAGATATTCATCAATCATCACATTAAGTGAATTTGTTCTCTAACAAGCACTCACATCATATGTTTGCATTACATCGCATATCTGCCTTATTTTCCACACTAGTGACTTGAGACTAGCTACTTTTCCAATTGTGCTAGCGTAACACATGCTAGTCTTATCGAGTTGCTAATGCCCAATTAATAATCCTATGACTAGGAACAGTTAAGAATAAAGCATTGAGAAGTGAAGTATTATATTCTAAATCTTAAGAACACGTCTTCTCAATTTTAATTCTATGGGTTATCAGGTATAAACAATAACAAACAAAGTAAATATGACAATAAAACTTGCCTTTTATTATTAATTAAATGATAAGATTTTTTATAAAATTGTATCATCCACATTTTATGGATTGGTTTTTAGGGTACAACACTAATGCTAGGTTTGGTGGGGCATTAGTGTTTGTGGCCAAAAACAATGACCAGTTGGTGAATCATAAAAATAAAGGAAGGAGTGGGTGGGGCACACTGGTTGAATTGGAGTTGAGTCAGAGTATTTGAGGTTAATCAATCTCGTGAAAGGCTCATATGACTCTAATCCATTAGTAAATTAGATGGAACTAAATGAAATGAGCATTGAACCAAATTAAAGAGTTTGAGAGATTAATTAAGACAATTGGTAGTTAGGGGCTTAGTTGACACAATAGGTATAAATGAGAGTGAGGTGCCATTTTGGTAATCTACACTCTAATGTCAAATGTTTAAAATAAAAAAGAATTGAACACTACTCACATCTGGAGTAAAAAGGCCACATGACTTCTATAAGGGTGTGCACGGATGTCGAAGCGAGGTGTGTGTGTGGCATAACATATAAAGGAGGATCTGATGTCATGTTTGAGCAGAATATTTGAATTGCACACACAGACGCTCATAATTAATTTCTTTGAGCAGAATATTTGAATTGTTGTTAAATTATTTTCTGTTGAATTACAAGTTATTCTTTCAAATTCAAATGGAATTTTGTTGAGCAATCAAAGTATGAGAAACATGTGTTTTGTGGGTTATTAATGGGTTGATAGCCACTCAAAAAAAAAGAATGGCTTAATAGTCAGAAGTCCATATACACATCTACAAGGTCTCCTTTGGCGGTGAGGTGTCAGCTCATATAATGATTTTTTAGAGCATATAAAGAGAACAAAGAAGAGTGAAGTAGGTCATGGATTCTATATCACTTTTCTGAAGTTATCGTTGATTATTTTATTTTAGCGATCAATTTCACCTATGAGCTTCCCATTTTCTCTCATCGTCCCTGTTGCAAGTAAGTGGCACTTGCTGGTGAGGGAGAATCTAGACAATTGAAGAAAGTAAAGTTAAAGAGATGAACAGTACAATCGATTTGTCTAGCCATAAAAGATTTGCACCAGTGAGGCAAACTGATGTGAGTTTGGTCGAGATTAATGTTGAAACAAGATAGTAGGAAAGGATTTGATCCTGTGGTTTCGAGAACATATGACCCTTGATAACCCTTGATATTGCACAATTATAGAACAAGTTTTAATTGCTAAGAGTATTATTGCAATGTGTCAAGAGGGAGAGGGTTTCTCCATTGGGAATATTATTGCTAAGAACAAGGCATTATTAGGGTAATGGTTATGGAGATTTTTTTATTAAATGAGATACTTCATGGCATTCTGTGATTAATAGTAAGGCCCCATTTGGTGAGTCCTAAATAAGCTAGCTTTTTCAAAAAAAACCCAAAAAGTCAAAAAAAACCAAAAACACCCCTAAAATGAGTTTGGCATCCTCTAAAAAAGCAACCACCAAAATTATTTTTTACTCGACCAAAACGTTTTGTTGTGACATTACCTTCTTTCTACTACATCAAGGGTAAAATCGTCTTTTACCCCACCAAAAAGTTTTGATGTGACATTTGATCCCACTTTTTCAAATACCAAAAAAATTCATAATTTTAGCCACAGCCAAACACTTTTTAAAAAAGCAACTAAAAAGACAAAAAGTAGCGTTTTTAGAAGTTCCCAAACACCCACCAAGTATGGGATCCAACACAATGGTTGGGATTCTCATGTGGTTTTTAGGGGCAACTCTAGATCTCGATGGAAATGCATTGTGCATTTATAAGGGATTTGATATTTTTAAAATTTCATTCCTCTCATGGTAGGGAATCGAAAGAATCTCTCTTTGAGAGAATGTTTGGATTGTGGAGGACTCCTTTGATCATTTGTTTATGTGCCTTTTCCGTTTATCTTTCTCTCACAAGCCACAATACTCCCGTCACTTTTCTTGCCAGTTCCCGCGAGGCTTCCATTTCTTGGAATATCAAAATTTTTAGAAATTTAAATGATACGGATGCTAGTGACTTCTGATTATTGTTAGTTATTGCTCAAAATGTTTTCTTGAGTCGTCATGCTATAGATAGAAGAGCGCGGCCCATTGATTCCTCGGGTATGTTTTCTTGCGAGTCTTTTTGCATCGAAATGTAACCTTATTACTAACACAAGTAGAAATAGTAAAATATTGTAGATTGAAAACCATGAGATACCAGAAAGTGGAAAGATTGAAAATGATGAAACTTATAGTGTACCAAAGTAGGTTGGCTCAAGTGGAGATGTGCTAGATAGTAACAAATTTGAAAAAAAAAATCTTATAGGGTAACTTTGAGGCCTACAATGCTTTATGGCACTGAATGTTAGGCAACTATGAAACAATAAATTTGTAAAATTGAGTGTAGCATAAATGAGGATGTTAAAATAAATGGGTGGTAAGATGAGGAAAGTACTCTTGTAATAACCCGACCCTCATATGTGTTTCTGGTATCATATCAATCCCACGTTCTGTGCATTCAAATGCTTATTGTGAAATTTTATGTGAAATTAAGATTAATTAAATGAATCCTATGATTAAGGATGCGTATCTGTTTGATAAGAAGAATCTCTGTTATGATTATAATGTTTAGATCAGAAATTGAGGGCCTTGGAAGCCTGATTATCTGAAATTGCTTTTGTATTTGGAATCATCGTAAATTTTAAGTAATAAGAAGCATTTTTGTAATAACCCGACCCTCATGTATGTTTTCTAATATATTTTCAGACCCTATTCTGTGTTTTTGAATGCTTGCTGTGAAATTCCATGAGAAATTGAGGCTAAGTAAGTAAACCCCATGTTTAAGGATATCCATCTGTTCAACAAGGGAAAATATCTGTTACATCTCTAAGTTAGAAGCAGAAATTGGAAGCCTTAGGGGCTTAATTATCTGAAATTGATTTCACATATGTAATCAGCATAATTTTTAAGTAATATTGAGCGCTTCAGTGAAATTTCAATTTCGGATGTTTAAACGATTAAATTTTTGTCCTTAGTCAACCTATACATATATATATATATGCTTATAAAGCCCTCATTGAGTAAGACTTAGCAAATTTCCATAGCATCTTCTTGGGAAGAAAAGGGAAAAGGGGATAAGAGCAAGGAGGAATTGAGATTGAAGCTAAGGTGAATTCAACTTCCCTAGTCTAATTCTCCTCCTCAATTTGAAGTAGTAAGATTTGGCTATGGTATGAGCTAAGTGTGATAAAAGTTTGGAAACATGTGTATGTTGAAGACTTGATATGATAATCCTACTATTTGTGCATGTTGGACTAATTCAAGTTATTTGATTAAGACTATCCTCTTGCTCCTTATTTATCAATTGATATCCATGTTTATGCCATGTTTTGTGTGTTATGTATGTGTGAATAAAGTTAGGAGCTTCAAGAATGATGATATGTGGATAAACTTCTAAGTTTGCTTCAAATCAATTGAGTTATATTCATGAGCCCAATTCAAGTTGGATGAATTTTGGTGTATTGTATGTATAATTTATATGTTTTTAGCCTTGATTTAGCACCTAGAAGTTTTAATTTAGAGTCTTGAAAACACTCCTAAAAGAATGGAATTTTATAGCAAATTTCGGACTGGAAGTGCAGAATCACCGCACGTGCGGGAGTCATAGCCGCACGTGCGGGAAGTGCTGCCGCACGTGCAGGGGTTGTGGCCGCACGTGCGGGAGAAGGGCAATTTTGGGGCTTTTGTTCTGCCTAAAAGGCACGTGCGGGACCTCAGGGCCGCACGTGCGGGGCTAACTGCCGCACGTGCGGGGCTCACAGCCGCACGTGCGGCTCATGCTGAAAAATACTGTTTGCTCCGTTTTGCGTGTAGAACCCTCTAATGTTATCGAAATGTGTATTTGATGCCTTTTAATATGTATAAATTCCTCGAAGTAAAACGAAACAGAAAGAAATTTGATATGAAAAGGAAACTAAATTGTAAGGGTTTAATATGTGCAGGGCACACTCCGGGAGGAACAAGCACATCATCACAACACTGTGAGTAATAGTACGAAGACATACATTTTATTTATCATTGATAACTATTATCACTAACGCTTTGTTTCTTGTAAGTGTTACACGAATGTGTGCAGGGCACACTCCGGGAGGAACAAGCACATCATCACAACACTGTGAGTAATAGTACGAAGACATACATTTTATTTATCATTGATAACTATTATCACTAACGCTTTGTTTCTTGTAAGTGTTACACGAACATGTTACACAAACATTTATGAGGATTGAAAGTCAATGTGAACATTGAAAGATTGGCATACATCGGTATGACTTTGAAATGACTATGTTCTGTTAATAACGAATAATAATTCTCTGTTATTTATAAGCAAACCACGTCGTTTCTGAATGAATATATGGAATTATGTTCATCTTTAAACCAAGTATCTGTATGAAACTAAGATTGTTCCATTGTGATACATATGGACCTAAGGTCGTTAAGAACCTATGACAAACATGCAAATGTGTAACATTCTTATGGGACTCACGGTAGGATGTGGGTTATTCTGTCCTTATTAAGCATATGGTAATGATATATGTGGCCTCAGTTAACAGTTGATATTATTATTATTCAGTTGTCTGCTAGACACCTGTATTAATTTGTAACCACCTATGGGAAACTTATGGGCATTGTTACATAATGGTACTCTACGAAAACTGGAATTATTTCTATTACTGTTCCAATCATGCTATGCTAAGACATGATATGATAATTCAGTCTTTAAGACTTATGAAATTCTGGTATGGAGCAAAGTGCTGTACGGAACTAAGTGCTGCAATGCGAGTTACCTCTAGAATCCATACGAGCCACCTCTTGAGTCCATACATATGTGAAAGTTATGAGGCCAATGGCCATTTTGTATGAAGTATGAAACAAAGTGCTGTACGGAACTAAGTGCTGCAATGCGAGTTACCGCTAGAATCCGTACAAGCTACCTCTTGAGTTCATATATGTAAGACATGGGCTTTATGCCAATCTGATAAGGGCTTAAGCCGTTCTGGTATGAAACAAAGTGCTACAAGGAACTAAGTGCTACGACGTGAGTCACCTCTAGAATCCGTGTGAGACACCTCTTGGGTTCATATATCTATATGTTCAAGGGCTTAATGCCAATGTGTTTCAAGGGCTTTATGCCATTCTGATAAGGGCTTCACGCCATTTTGTTAAGGATTTCATGTCGTTCTAATAAGGGCTTCATGCCATTTTGTTAAGGATTTCATGTCGTTCTATTAAGGGCTTAAAGCCACTGTGTTTAAGATTGGGGCCAAGGCCGCTCTGTAAACGATACTTTAAGTATAAATGATTTTGAACATGACTATGCTATACAATGTTTAATGAAATCCGTATTTTGAGTTACGAAATGTTTCATATGATAAGTAATTTCTGAAATGAGAAAAATGCTATGAACTTCTGATATGTTTATGATATGATACGCTTTCTGGATAATTTTCCCAAAATGCCTAGATGCACTATGAAACCCCGAATATTCAAGATATGACAAGTTTTCTGAAAAAGATACTTTACTATGCATACAGGAATAAATAAGCCATATGTTCTCTTTATTGATAAATGCACGGATATGTATTATAATTCACGTTGAGCATTGAATTGTTATGTGCTATTATTCACTGAGCTTGACTCACTCTATTCTATGTTTGTTTCTGTAGGCACTCAACCTAGAGGTCAACCTTAACTTGTGGCTTTTGTTACCCAATTGTCAATCCCTGAGTGTCTAAGCTCCTAGATGTTGATCGTTCAAGTTATGGAGTTTTGCTAAGTTTTTAATTTGTACCCTAAATGTCTGTTAAGATCGATGTATATGTATATGTATATAGCTGTCTTCAGATGCACATCTCTATATATTTATCTGCATTATGTAATTTGTGATCCTGGCATGGTAATATTTACTTGCCATTTCTCTTGCATTAGGGTTTAAACACTCAGACACTTGTT
>NW_021024904.1:1327318-1339978 GCF_004153795.1 Camellia sinensis | reverse complement strand
AGTGATTAATAATAAAACACCCTAGATAAAAATTAAGGAGGGAGACATTTTCACTATTTTTCTTCATTTATTCCCAATGTGGAATTTTACAAGTTTTTATGAAATATTTTAAAATTTCATGTGAATCCTTCTTCTACACCAAATTGACAAAACCAACAAAATTGAATTGTAATATGTGGTTTATTTCGATTCTTCAACCACCAAAACTGAAAGATTCAGTTTGGTGCTAAATTTTTTCATAATTCTGACCAGACCAAACCAAACCACTTACACCCCTATAGAAGATGAAGACTTGAGATAAAATATTGGACAAATTACACCGGTAGTCTTTGACACTCATGTTATTTTGATCCTTATAATTTCAATTGGCTCGATTTTGGCTCTGAATTTATGATATTGTCTCAATTTGTTCCAATTGATTATAATTGTTATTGGTTTTTTTATGAAAAATGTGCACATAAGAATATGTGTCATGCTTTTAAGAGTAAAATTTTAAATTTATCTAACTCAGTAAATTAAGCTCAACTAACTTAGTAATCATTTTTTGACAAAAATCACAATCAGTATTATCAATTGAACTAGATTGACACAAAATAAAAAATCAAGGGTTAAAATTAAGCCAATTGAAAGTGTAGGGACTAAAATGACATGATGGACAAAATTCAAGAACTAACAGTGTAATTTGCTCTAAAATATTTCAATCATACATGACAATTATGATGAAATGATAAAATAAATTTAACGATAAATAACATCACGTGTTCAAAATTTTTTATCCAAGTTAGATAGGGATGCATGTCAATATGTTTTCAGTGCAAATGCTCTTGCCAACAAACACAGTTGTGATCCAACACCATTTAGATTTTCTTTCTTTCTTCCGTTCAGAATTTTTGAAATTGTAAATAAAATTTTGTTTGGTTTATGTTTTTGTTTACAAAAATTTTCTAAACACAAAAAAACTGGTTTCACAATTTAATTTTTGCCCCCCATTTCTTCCTCTTTCTTCCACCCTTTTCAATCATCACCCACTAATTATTTCCACCACTTCCGCCAACCACTTTCGGCCACCACTTCGCTTGGTCACCAATCACCTCCCACTTGTGATAACCACCTTCGGTCACCACTTTTTTTAGAAACAAGCTTTAACTAGCACTTTAGATGACTTACGACCATGACCTCTCACTATTGGCAATCACTTTTGGCCACCACTAACCACATCCCACCAGTGGCACTTACTTTCGGCCGCCACCTTCGAAGGCAAACAACCACATCTGGCCATCATCTTCAACCGTCTAAACAGACCAATTCTTTCACTTTTTTCCAATATAAGTTTTTTAAAACATTTACGTCAAATTTGTTTTTTGTTTTCATTTTTACCTAAAATAAACATAAACATATTTAATATTTTTCGTAAAATAAAAATAATAAAATGTAAAAGTTACCAAACCACATCTAAATCATTTCACCTTAATCTAAAAACACAATTTGAAATATCAGTTTCAAAAAAATAAAAATAAATTAGAAAGTGTATAGAATAATTTTACAAGTCCACGGATTTTTTTCCTCACTTCTAGCACAGCTGAGAATAAACTTGGATTCTAAGAGCAATTCCAATGGTTTTTCTATTTGCCTTGCCAAAGCCAAAAAATAACGTGGCTTCACAAATGCACTACTCTAATGGTGTGTCATTTGCCATGCCAAAAAATGGCAAAGTCAAATCAGTTTTGTAACCAAAATTAGCTGTTTTTTTGAACCTTCAACTGTTAGTTTCACAACTTCTACAAATCAAAACTCTACCATAAATTTTCAAACCACAGTAAAATTTATAAAATTACAAAAACTCAATAAAGATCCTTCTAGAAATTCAGCTTTCCAAATTTAATTTGGAACCCTCAAATTTTTTGAATACGAAAAGTTCATAGATTTTACAAAATTTTAGAACAATTTAGAACCCAAATTTGAACACAATTTTAGAACAATTTACAACCAAAATTTGAATTTGGCATTTGGTTGTGCCAAAATGGCAAGTCCCTATTAGAATGGTATAACCAAAAAAATAAGTTTTGTGCATTGTAGTAAGCCAAAAAATAATTTTGACAAAGCTATTTTAACTTGAGCCATTGAGGATCTAACTTCCAATTTCAAAAACGGTTGTGAGTTTGCTAAATAATTTCCAAGCTATAGTATTTTATAAATAATTAGAAGGCTGAGAGCACATAATTTGTGGTTGAAAAAAATCACGTGCGTTAAATATTTAAAAAAAATTGAATAATAGCATAGCTGACTCTTGTGGGCATTTTTAATATATATATATATATATATGACATGTCTGCACTAATTTAATTGTAAGCTTTATATTATATATAATAATATTAAGGGTACACACATAACGTGTGTATCATGACAATTGTTTAAAGTACTTAGATTTCATAATTATGACACTTATATTTGAAGCAGTTAAATATGAGAGGAACAACTATCAAGTTTAGAATTACTTTGGGAATTTTTTTTTTTTTTTTTGGCAATTTACACTAATTTATTTGTAGGTTTTATATAATAGAATAGATTAACAACCAAAAGGCCGGTTATGATGGGAAGGATTTGTATCCAATTCTCATAAACGATTTGGACTATCTAGTCAAGTCATTGGGGTCTATTTCAATGATATGAATCATTCAACTTCTAATTTCTTGTATGTAGACTATTAATTAAAAAAAATCAGATATATTTGGTGATTATACCTATGTATTTTCATCATTTATTTAGAGAAAAAATAAATAAATGAACGATAAGTAATTAAATATGATTAAAATTATCGAACAAAATAAATTTTGTATGTGAATAATTTACATATAAATATCAAAAGAATAAATAAATCAGATTCTCAAAATGGGCCAAAAGAATGAATGATCATATTATCAAAATGGGTCATGTGAAAGGCCCCCCCAAAGGTGAACTTGACGAGTGGAAGCCTTTTTCCGTTGTAATTTGAAGGAAAACCCTACCCCTCTCTTTGGGCGAGAATTTAGCGGAAGGAAACCCTACCCCACCTTTTGTGGGTGTGTTTTTTTTTGTTTTTTTATCTTTTACTGCGAGTCCCTGTCTCCAGGGCTGACTGAAGAGAGAATATCAAAGAGGAAGTCTGAGTATCAAAAGAGAAAAAAGATTGGTCCTACATTGTGGTTTCGTGGTGCCTATCTTGACATACTTCCCATTTGATTGCATTAGGGCTTCCCACTCCTTTGCTTAGTCATTTGAAGCCTTCTCAACCCAACAAATATGCCCAACAAAGTAAACGTTAATACATAAAGAAAAAAAATTACGCTTATGGTTCTAGCTAAATTTTTTTCCCACTTAACAAATGTCCTAGTTGAAAATTAGTTCCAGTGACTTCCAATAAAGAATGTTCCATATGCTTCTTTGTTATATTATTGGTTTTGTAAATAGTAAATACTAAAATCTGTACAAATACAAAAGAAGCAGGACACCTACTTGACAGTAATGAGAAAGAGAGAGTATAACAACAATAATTGTTTTAAGAAACTGACACTTATTTTGAAATTAAAAATTATAAGAATCCGATAAGAAACTGTTTTCACATCACCGGATACGTGATAAAGTATTATGGTTCTTCACTATTTTTTTGTTAATAAACTGACACACTTATGCTTGGTGTTCATTCTGTAAGCCGGTATCCCAAGGCTACCTATTAATGTTTTGAATTTTCTTTCATCATTCAACTTCATGACTGGTATGGTCCTAGCTATTTCAATTGGAATTTTTAATTAATTAGGCATTTGTCATGAAGTTAATTGCTTGATTCATTGTTAAGAGGTAATTTATTGGTTTCACGGATTAAATTATAGTTTCTTTGACGTGTATAACGTTGATTATTATGCTAATTGTGGTCATTTAGGTTATCGCCTTCGTGGTGGAGTGAAAAGCCTGCCAAACTTGCCGGCCTAGGTATTAATGAACCTGTTTGCTTTATCAACATTTGATGCATCAGCCAAAAAAGTAATTAATTAGCTTGAAGTAATCAGCAAATTTGTCGTTTTAAATACTAACTTATCTAATGTGTGTACAAAGTTAGTAATCAAATTTTAATTAAATTCATTGAATAGGATTATGGGAGAAAGAAGAAAATTTTCACTCACCCACTTGACACAAATACAATCACAAATACTACCACCGACATTGTAGCCATTTGTTGAGATACTTCATGTAAATGCCATTTGATCTTCTACTTGATTGAACTTAGCAGCTAAGAAATTGTATAGGCAGATAGAATTCAATGTAGTAATTTTGATTATCACTCAGTTGATTAGTCTAAAGCTTTTATAACCTTTGTTTTTGCACTAAACAAAATTTGGTTATTGTTACGAAACTAATTTTTCGCAATAAGTAAATTTATTGTGATGAAAATTATTTTGTCCTTATAGTTCGTCACAAATTCCATGGTCGGAAGTTTTAAAGCCAGTGGGAGTTAAATACTGCTATGAATTAGTTTCATCACAATAAATTTGTTGCAATAAAAACTCGTACCACTATTGTAAATCTTTTGATTGTGACTCAAGGTGGTACACCACTTTTATGCTATTTTGTGTACTTCCAATGTAACCAGTATAAATGTTTGAATCCTCAATTTGTTTTCCTTTTGAAAATTGTATTTCAAATGCTCTAGCAGGCTAGAGTCATATAATTAAAACAAAATATATGGATAAAAAATTACCTAACGATAATATGTATAAAATATTTTACAAAATGGAGGTAATGAACAGCCATCTTGAATCAAAATCAGCAAGTCTAAAGTGGGGTCACTCTCTGTAACAGATTAGAATAACAAACTACAATAAAGAGTTAACATCCTGCTAGTGTTACCACTTAATCTCCTAAATCCAGACCATTGACAAAGCCAGCAAACTATAAGTACAGTAAGATTAGGAAGGCAAAATATTCTACAAAATGGAGGTAATGGATGAAACATACTATGGTATCTGGATCAACAACCATCTTGAATCAAAATCAGCAACTGTAAAGTGGGGTCACTCTCCCACTTTACAGTTGCTGATTTTGATTCAAGATGGTTGTTCATTACTTCCATTTTAGGAGATTAAGTGGTAGCACTACCAGGATGTTGACTCTTTATTGTGGTTTGTTATTCTAATCTGTTACAGAGAGTGACCTCACTTTACAGTTGCTGATTTTGATTTAAGATGGTTGTTCATTACTTCCATTTTGTAGAATATTTTATCCATATTATCGTTAAGTAACATTTTATCCATATATTTTGTTTTAATTATATTACTCTAGCCTGCTAGAGCATTTGAAATACAATTTTCAGAAGGAAAACAAATTGAGGACACAAAATAGCATTTGAAATACAATTTTCAGAAGGAAAACAAATTGAGGACACAAAATAGCATAAAAGTGGTGTACCACCTTGAGTCACAATCAAAAGATTTACAATGGTGATACGAGTTTGCGACGAGTTACTGCAGCCTGTATTTACTGAGAGTAATTTTGTTGGTAATGAGATGGTGGTAGAAGAACTCTACACGATTGGGTGATGAAAAACCCTCTCATTGATTCTGAGTATCCTGAAAGGTTGAGTAATCATTTATTGACATCTTGGGGTAAATGCATGTCTATGTCATATTTGCTATTTATCCAAGTAATTCATTCATTTGTTTTTTTTGTCTTTTCATTCAAATTTTTTTGGTTATTTACTCTCTGAGGATATACTTAATGCTATCTTATATTTCAGATGTATTGAGACAACCATATGGAGAAATTTGTGCAGACAATGTACTTGGTTTATGGAAATGCCAAGTTGGGTAAAGCTGTAAATCCTGAGTGGTACGAGAAGAAATTTGGGGATGACATTGACAAGTTCTGTGGCATGGTTAAATCTCTCTTCAAGTCTAAATGACATTGACCCTTTGGACTTGAAGAGAGATTTAACCATGTCACCGAACTTGTCAATGTCATCCCCAAATGTCTTCTCATACCACTTAGGATTTACAGTTTTGCCCAACTTGGCATTTTCATAAATCAAGTAGACATTGTTTGCACAAATTTCTCCATGTGGTTGTCTCAATACATCTGAAGTATATGATGCCATTAAATATATCCCTACAGAGTAAATGACCAAAAAAAATTGAATGAAAAGACAAAAAAACAAATGAATGAATTACTTTGATAAATAGCAAATATGACATAGACATGCACTTACTCAGAATCAATGAGAGGGTTTTTCATCACCCAATCGTGTAGAGTTCCTTCTACCACCTCTGTGAAAAGCACCTCATTGCCAACAAAACTACTTTGACACTTTCCAATTACTCTCAGTAAATACAGGCTGCAGTAACTCGTCACAAATTCGTACCACCATTGTAAATCTTTTGATTGTGATGGTACACCACTTTTATGCTATTTTGTGTACTTCCAATGTAATCCTCAATTTGTTTTCCTTCTGAAAATTGTATTTCAAATGGTCTAGCAGGCTAGAGTCATATAATTAAAACCCAATATATGGATAGAAAGTTACCTATACGATAATATGAATAAAATATTCTACAAAATGGAGGTAATGGATAAACATACTATGGTATCTGGATCAATAGCCATCTTGAATCAAAATCAGCAATTCTAAATTGGGGTCACTTTCTGTAACAGATTAGAATAACAAACCGCAATGAAGAGTTAACATTGTGCTAGTGCTACCACTTAATCATTATTGAGAAGATTTAATTGCCTTCATATTCTTACTGTTTGCTGGCAATTAAATCTTCTCACAAGGCCAGCAAACAGTAAGAATATGAAGGCAATTAAATCTTCTCAATAATGATTAAGTAGTAGCACTAGCAGAATGTTTACTCTTTATTGTGGTTTGTTATTCTAATCTGTTACAGAGAGTGACCCCACTTTAGAGTTGCTGATTTTGATTCAAGATTGCTGTTGATCCAGATATCATAGTATGTTTCATCCATTACCTTCATTTTGTAGAATATTTTATCCATATTATCGTATAGGTAATTTTTTATCCATATATTTTGTTTTAATTATTTGACTCTAGCCTGCTAGAGCATTTGAAATACAATTTTCAGAAGGAAAACAAATTGAGGATTCAAATATGTATACTGGTTACATTGGAAGTACACAAAATAGCATAAAAGTGGTGTACCACCTTGAGTCACAATCAAAAGAGTAATAGGAGTTTGAGACGAGCCACTGCAGCCTGTGTTTACTAAGAGTAATTGAAAAGTGTCAAAGTAATTTTGGGTGATGAAATACCCTACGCGATTGGGTGATAAAATACCCTCTCATTGATTCTGAGTATCCTGAAAGGTTTAGTAAGCCTTTTATTGGCATCTTCGTGTAAGTGCATGTCTATGTCATATTTGCTATTTATCAAAGTAATTCATTCATTTGTTTTTTTGTCTTTTCATTCAAATTTTTTTGGTCATTTTCTCTGTAGGGATATATTTAATGGCATCATGTACTTCAGATGTAGTGAGAAGAAATTTGTGCAAATAATGTCTACTTGGTTTATGGAAATGCCAAGTTGGGCAAAGTTGTAAATCCTGAGTGGTACGAGAAGACATTTGGGGATGACATTGACAAGTTCTGTGGCATGGTTAAATCTCTCTTCAAGTCTAAATGATCTATACAAAAGGGAAGTTTTGACCCTTTGGACTTGAAAAGAGATTTAACCATGTACCACTCAGGATTTACAAGTAGACATTTCCATAAACCAAGTAGACATTGTTTGCACAAATTTCTCCATGTAGTTGTCTCAATACATCTGAAGTATATGATGCCATTAAGTATATCCCTATAGAGTAAATGACCAAAAAAATTTGAATGAAAAGACAAAAAAACGAATGAATGAATTGCTTGGATAAATAGCAAATATGACATAGACATGCACTTACCCCAAGATGCCAATAAATGGCTTACTCAACCTTTCAGGATACTCAGAATCAATGAGAGGGTTCATCACCCAATCGTGTAGAGTTCCTTCTACCACCTCTGTGAAAAGCACTTCATTGCCAACAAAACTACTTTTGATACTTTCCAATTACTCTCAGTAAATACAGGCTGCAGTAACTCGTACCAATGGGTAAATCTTTTGATTGTGACTCAAGGTGGTACACCACTTTTATGCTAGTTTGTGTATTTCCAATGTAACCAATATACATGTTTGAATCCTCAATTTGTTTTCCTTCTGAAAATTGTATTTCAAATGCTCTCATATAATTTAAACAAAATATATGGATAAAAAGTTACCTATACGATAATATGGATAAAATATGGAGGTAATGGATGAAACATACTATGGTATCTGGATCAATAACCATCTTGAATCAAAATCAGCAACTCTAACCCCAGATACCATAGTATGTTTCATACCATAGTTATGTATAGGTAACTTTTTATTCATATATTTTGTTTTAATTATATGACTCTAGCCTGCTAGAGCATTTGAAATACAATTTTTAGAAGGAAAACAAATTGAGGATTCAAACATATATCCCGAAAGGTTGAGTAAGTGCATGTCATATTTGCTATTTATCCAAGCAATTTATTCATTTGTTTTTTTGTCTTTTCATTCGATTTTTTTTGTTTGAATCCTCGATTTGTTTTCCTTTTGAAAATTGTATTTCAAATGCTCCAGCATGCTAGAGTCATATATTTAAAACAAAATATATGGATAAAATATTCTACAAAATGGAGGTATAGGACGAAACATACTATGAATAATATGAACAGCCATCTTGAATCAAAATCAACAACTTTAAAATGGGGTCACCCTATCTAACAGATTAGAATAACAAACTGCTAGTGCTATCACTTAATCTCCTTAAATCCAGGTCATTGACAAAGCCAGTGAACTATAAGTACAATAAGGATATGATTAAATCTTCTCAATGTTAGCATACAATGACGAAAAAAAATTAAAAGGATTTAGTAGTTTTATTGCAAAAATAACAACCACGTCAATTCTCCACATCAGCTGTACATGTAACAAATTGTACCAAATGTTAATGTCTTGGTTCCTATTGATCACTCTTCTTTGTTTTATTTCTGCTTATTTGATCCCATTGGACCTCCTGATCTCCTCAATGGATGGTTCAGACCTCCAATTAATAATCCCTTGAACTGGGCTTGGTCCAACATCATATTTAAGTTAATGCTGGACCTATGCAGATCCGAATTGACTGAGGTGCATTACCTATGATGATGGGTCTGGTGGCACAAGGGAACCTTGCGCTTTCGGACGTCGAGAATAAGATCAACCCTATCCAAACGACCACCAATGTCAGGAGAAGTGTTAGTCTTAAGATCAACCTTATCCAACTATTAGGCTCCCCTCGCCACAATTCGCTGACTAGAAAGGAAAAAAGATAATTTATGTTGATAGGCCATCTCCTTATCCGCAATCTCATCTATAACACTATCCCCCGAAGAAGATGGCAGAGAAGAAGGAAAGATCACGGAAAGTAACATCCATACTAACATACACTTTGCAAGTGTAAAGATCATAGCATTCTGAGTAGTAGAATAACCAATAAAGACACAACGTACAGCCTTATAATCGAGTTTCCCACGAGTACGAGGTTGCAAATGAACAAAACAGACACACCCACTTTTCCCAGCATCAAAACCCTTCCACTTTTCCCAGACTTGTCCCATGGCACGTCTCATTAACTACTGACATAGCTAGTGAAATGATGCCTCTTCCAGAATTCATGGATTTGAGTTCTTTTTTTGTGGTGCCTTCCACTTTTGTTGTGGATTTGAGTTCTTTTCTTCCAGAATTCAAGCCTTCCTCACCAAGCTTGGTACTTTTGTCAGATATCTTTCCAATTACCATGTAATGATACGACTTCGATTACTATTTTTTGGTTTAACTATCAAACTTGATTGTTATTATTTTTGTTATTAATCATATGTCGTTTGTATCTGTTGGTGACCTAACAGATGTAATATTTCTTACTTCCTTCTCTTTTCAGTTTATATGGAATTTTGTCAATTATATTCTATAAATTGTGGAGAATTGGTCTTGATCTTACTTTTGTCAATTATATGTATATGGTTAGGGGTGCGAATGTTGTAATTGATGAAAATGATGTTTCTTGTAAAGACAATTTCTGTTTAGATGCTTTTGCCTTTGATCCCACCATTGATCCAGAGGAGGGTTTGTTGGTCCCTATCCGTGATATTCCCACCACTGATATTCCTGCCCAATCCTCTCAGCTTCGGTAAAACTGGTGGTGAAACTATCCTCGACTACTTTGCTTGGGGACAGGCTTAGAATTTATACCCAGGCTGGTTTTTGCTGGTTTGACGGGGTTCTTAAGGAAGTTCCAGTGTTGGAATTGAATTTGAGGGCTTTTGCATTGCCTGCCATGTCAGCAAAAGGGGATGAGCTCACTGCTTATGATTTTGAAGAGGCCAATGGTTTCCTCAAGTCTCACTGGGTACTAAGTGAGCTTTCTATTATGTTCAATCCTCTGGTCAAGCGTTACGTAGGCTGTCACCCATCTCTGTGATCGCCTTAGGGGCTCTTCCCAAGCGAGCGGTTTTGTATACGTGCAGCGGTCTTTCGGGTTTCCAAAACCTCTTTGACGAAATTGAGCATCTGCAAGCATATGATTTGGAAAATTGGAATTGTGCTTATTGAGTAATCGAGTCCGTCATCATGTAAGTAAATGAAGGAATCCTTTTTTGATATGACAGAATATCCTATAAACTATGGGATATTAACTTGCGCTCGAGCGTACCAAGTTAATATCCCAAAAATATGGGAAGAAAATTAAGAAAAATCACTTTGCTTGTATATGGCGTTGAAATGTTGCAGTCAAACTCTTAAATGTCTTTCCCATTTTGTTCTTTTCTACTTAGAGCCACCATTGACCACCGCTGACCAATCTTTTCCCTTTATAAGATCTTTCCCACTTCCCAATCCTTCACATGATTAAATATATGACACACAACTCATAAATATTTTTTTAGGTCTATCACATTTTTTTCCTCCAAAATTGTCTATAAAATTTGTAATTGCTCAAAAATTTTCAATTGCAAAATCTTTTTTATTCATCGAAAAATCTAAAATTTTATATATAAAATTATAAATGTGGGGACTGTGTATGTAAATGTAGGACAGAATTTTGCTAATTTGGCTGATGTGCATCATCTAATTGGTTGTCTAGCAAATCCATGGTGTATGAATTAGCTGTGAAAATTTTGGTCTCAACCACAAATCAAATGGTGGTTGTTAACGTGATCCTGATCCTCATAATAATAACAACAGGAGTAGTGTTATATAATTAGAATTTCTAGATTAAAAAATATATATATAACAAATGATATGAATTTTTGTGATATTTTAAAAAATGTCACTACATTATTTTTGTCAAAAATTTCGTATATATATAACAAATGATTATTGTTTTTGTACAAACACATTAATTTTATTATAATAGAATGGTGCCGTGCCTCGTCAAGATTTGCCCAGCACATATTTTAAGCACCTAGTTGAAGTTGGTGGGAAGATGATATGGCTTTAAACCGTTCAGTTGTGCCATGGCAAATCATATCACTTAATCTTTATTAATTAATTAAATACTTCAAGAAATGTCTAGGATTGAGAATGACAGTTTTAGGGTTATGGGTTCAAATACTTAGCAACTAAGGCATGATTAAGGGGTTGTTTGGGATGTTCTAAATAAGTGTACTTTTTATATGGGTTGGGTTTGAAGTGATGTGTTAAAGAGGTGATATGACCTAAATAAGATGATGTGATTTAAATAGGATGGTAACTTTTTGACTTTTTGATTTTTCAGAGTATATGAAGAGAACAAAGAAGAGTGAAGTAGGTCATGGATTCTATGTCACTTTTCTGAAGTTATCGTTGATTTTTTTATTTTAGAGATCAATTTCACCCATGAGCTTCCCATTTTCTCTCATTGTCTATGTTGCAAGTAAGTGGCACTTGTTGGTGAGGGAGAATCTAGACAATTGAAGAAAGTAAAGTTGGAGAGATGAACGTACAATCGATTTGTCTAGCCATAAAAGATTTGCACCAGTGAGGCAAACTGAACGGTCAAGATTAATGTTGAAACAAGATAGTAGGAAAGGATTTGATCCTATGGTTTCGAGAACATATGACCCTTGATAACCCTTGATATTGCACAATTATAGAACAAGTTTTAATTGCTAAGAGTATTATTGCAAAGTGTCAAGAGGGAGAGGGTTTTTCCATTGGGAATATTATTGCTAAGAACAAGGCATTATTAGGGTAATGGTTATGGGGATTTTTTTTATTAAGTAAGATACTTCATGGCATTCTGTGACTAATAGTAAGGCCCCATTTGGTAAGTCCTAAATAAGCTAGCTTCTTCTGAAAAAACCAAAAAGCCAAAAAAAATCCAGAACACCTCTAAAATGAGTTTGGCATCCTCTAAAAAAGCAACCACCAAAATTACCTTTTACTCGACCAAAAAGTTTTGATGTGACATTACCTTCTTTCTATTACATCAAGGGTAAAATAGTCTTTTACCCTACCAAGTATGGGATCCAACACAATGGTTGGGATTCTCATGTGGTTTTTAGGGGCAACTCTAGATCTCGATGGAAATGCATTGTGCATTT
>NW_021024904.1:1252939-1322716 GCF_004153795.1 Camellia sinensis | reverse complement strand
ACACCACCACACCAAAAGAGAGGAGAAATTTATTTTCTACTGTTACTACTTGTTTAGTAATGAAAGTCTATTTTACTGTTTTCTCTTGTGTTAGTAACAAGTTACTTTCCATGCAAAAAAGACTCACAAGAAAACATAACCCGAGAAATCGATGGACCACGCTCTGTCTATCTATAAGGCATGACGCATCAAGAAACATTTTGAGCAATACTAACAAATAAAAGTCACTGCATCCGTATCATTTAAATTCTAAAAATTTGATATTCTAACAGAATGGAAGCCTCGCGGGAAAAAAAAAAAAAAACGGCAATGTAAAAGGTGATGGAGCATTGTGACTTGGTGAGAAGCAAGATAAACGGAAAGTCACATAAACAATGATCAAAGGAGTCTCCTCACAAATCCAAAAACATTCTCTCAATAGAGAGATTCTAGCTCAATACCAACCATGAGAGGATGAAAATTTCTTAAAAATATATAACAATCCTTATTGTTTGTTTATAGTTTCTTGAAATTTGATGGACATGCCGAAGAATTCAAGGCTATGAGGAACCCTTGAAATAGATTAATATGCATGGCAAATAATACTAAAAGAACTATTTACTTGTGATTACCTTGTAGAATAAAATTAAAAAGAGTTTTGATTATGTCAATTTGTAGTGGGAAATACCATCAAGATAATCAAAGAAATAGTTATCTATTCGACGTAATAAAATTTGTATTTGGACGATCAAAAAAATTCATCAAACGTTAGATCTTATTGTCTTTTTAGGATGAAATTTTTAAGAGTAACAGTTTTAATAAAGGGAAAAATATCATCTACATCTTCCTGCCTTACAAAATAGGGAAATAGGGAAAAAAAATCATATGCAGCTTTAGTAATGAGTGTATGTTTGGTTATTTATGTTGAAGACATCATAAATAAATGGAGATATTTGGTCAATTATTTGCTCATGTCTTGTATCATTCTTCTCATAAATTTTGCCAAATATAGTGCAAAAGTCTCATCTAACACTTGAAAGACAATACAAGGAGATTGATGCTCCATTATTAAAACAAAAATGATATTAAAGGCAAAATTGATGAAATAATGTTATTTTTATAATATTCACTAAAGTGATAGACATTTTAATTTTTATTAAATAATATAAATAAGATACATCATTATGTGTGATTTTTTTTTTTATAAATTTTGTTGTATTTTCTTTATAATTCTACTTCACCCAAATTGTCATATTTTATGGCCATCCTTAAAAGTCCTAGTTGGTCTTTCATTAGCTTGAGTTATGATAGAAATTTTTAGCTTATCACAATGTGGATTCTTTGGTGGTCCTTTTTCTTATCCTTGTTGGGTGTGCCTTGAGAATAATTTAGAACATTCTTTTGGCATGACAACTCTTGATTATAAGTGAATTTTCTATTACCTAAAAGACACACAATTCCATTGTTGAGTATTTTTGTTTATTTGTTGTCCATTCCTACGTTAATCTTTGCTTCACTTGTAGGCTTCAAAAAATGGACAAGAGCTGGATGATGATAACTGATAGGACAACATTCTATGGATGCTGATATGATAGCATTCTAAAAGTCACTTGTTCCTATTGGAGAGCTTGATATACATTGTTGAGCATATTTCCAGACAACTTAAGCTTTTGAGCTTGATGTATATTATTGAGCTCATTTCCTAACATCTCAAGTTTTTGGGACTAGTGGTGATCTAATAAGTTCCCTCCTATACGATCAATACAAATGGTATGTACTTGTGTCTATGTGGACCTAAGAAAGAGAGATTTATATTTTACTTTTAATTGTTTTAAATTATAACACTAAATTCTAGACCTTGTGTCCATTTCTTCTAATCGACCTTGAGATAAAGACTATGATCACTTGGACTATCTTAGCTTAAAACATCAGCGCAGAATGTTAAGTTGACCTTCTTAGCCCTGCAATCATGCATAAGGATTCTTTACTATATATTGATTCTTTTAGCTTTGATTCTCTAAGTTAAGCTCATGCAGCTGCATTCATCTTCGTATGTGCACTCAAGTCTGAAAAACTGATGATAACCGTAGGGATATTACAATTTAAGACACTAACATTTTCATGGGATTCATTAGTCTATACTTTGGTAGTCTAGTTATTGTTTAGTAGAGTAATTTGTTACTTGTTAGTTTAGTTTTATGAGTCCACTTCTGCTACATGTACTGCTTGTGATGTGAGGAACTGATGTGGTTGTTATTTTTGCAATAAAACTGCTAGATCCTTTGCCGGTCTATTGAATCAGAACCTTTTAATTTTTTCTGTCATTGTATGCGTTATAGAGAAGATTTAATTGCCTTCATATCCTTATTGTACTTGTAGTTTACTGGCTTTGTCAATGGCCTGGATTTAGGAGATTAAGTGGTAGCACTAGCAGTATGCTAACTCTTTATTGTTATTTGTTATTCTAATCTGTTACAGAGAGTGACCCATTTTAGAGTTGCTAATTTTGATTCAAGATGGCTGTTGATCCAAATATCATAGTATGTTTCATCCTATACCTCCATTTTGTAAAATATTTTATCCATATTATCATATAGCTATCTTTGTATCTATATATTTTGTTTTAATTATGACTCTAGCCTGCTGGAGCATTTGAAATACAATTTTCAGAAGGAAAACAAATCGAGGGTTCAAACATGTATACTGGTTACATTGGAAGTATACAAAGTAATATAAAAGTGGTGTACCACCTTGAGTCACAATCAAAAGATTTACAATAGTGGTACGAGTTTGCAATAAGTCACTGCAGCCCGTATTTACTGAGAGTAATTGGAAAGTGTCAAAGTAGTTCTGTTGGCAAAGAGTTGCTTTTCACAGAGCTGGTAGAAGGAACTCTACACTAGTGGGTGAAGAAAAACCCTCTTATTGATTCTGAGTATCCTGAAAGGCTGAGTAAGCCTTTTATTGGCATATTGGGGTAGGTGTATGTCTATGTCATCTTTACAATTTTTCCCAGTAATTCATTCATTTGTTTTTTTGTCTTTTCATTTAATTTTTTTTTTGTCATTTACTCTGTAGGGATATACTCAATGGCATCATATACTTCAGATGTACATTGAGACAACCACATGGAGAAATTTGTGCAAACAATGTCTACTTGGTTAATGGAAATGCCAAGTTGGGCAAAGCTCTAAATCCTAAGTGGTACGAGAAGACATTTGGGGATGACATTAACAAGTTCTGCGGTATGGTCAGGTCTCTCTTCAAGTCCAAAGGGTCTAAACTTCCCTTTGGTTTGGATCATTTGTGCAGATACTTGCAAAAATACATCAAATTTGAAAAGTACAGTATTTCTTTAATTATGATTTTTTAAGTATTGTATAGTGTTTTTATTACTATTGATTCTCACGCTTTTTTCAATACAGGCATTTGATGAATGCAATTAATCATCCAATCATGTTGACGCCAGATGCAAGATGCGAGTATAGGCTAGTTGCCTATTCTCTTGTAAAACACCATCAAAATTGCCAGTTGGAGATCATGGTTAACAAGAGGTTAGGACAAGAGCTTTCACCCAAAAAAAATTCTCAATGGTCTTGGATGGAAAGAATTCATGAGAAGGAGTTTGAGACAATATTGCATTACCAACATAACCAAACACTACCTCCATCGCAGTTGCCCCCGCTGTAGTTCGGGTCTCTTCCTCCTCCACAACCACAACAATAGATGTATGTGCAGCCACAGCAGCAACCACCACAGACACAGCTGCCATCTCCATCAGTTGACTACAGCAATACACCCGTGTCTTTCCTAAAATATAACAGAAATGCAGTCACACACGTCAAAGATTATGTATGGATATATACCAACACCTTCATTTATTATTATTATTTTCTTTCTTTTCAATTTTTTCTAATCTTTGATGTCTTTTGTGACCTAGGATCGTCGCATAACAAATGATACTATCGATCGGACTTTGAGCTCTTTCGTGTCAGAATTCATGCCTCTATTACATGAAGTTCTCACTAGGCTTGGTGTTTTTGTCAGACCTCTTCCAGTTACCATATAATGTGTGTTTTATCAGGCTTCTGGTTGCTTTTGTTGTGGATTTGAGTTCTTTTCTTCCAGAATTCAAGCCTTCCTCACCAAGCTTGGTACTTTTGTCAGATATCTTTCTAATTACCATGTAATGTCTGTGTTCTTCTATCAGGCTTCTTGTTGCTGTAAGAATTTGATTATTACTATTTTTTGGTTTAACTATCAGACTTGATTGTTATTATTTTTGTTATTAATCATATGCCGTTTGTATCCGTTGGTGACCTAACAGATGTAATATTTCTCACTTCCTTCTCTTTTCAGTTTATATGCAGTTTTGTCAATTATGTTGTATAAATTGTGGAGAATTGGTCTTGATCATTACTTTTGTCAATTATATTGTAGGTGTGTGTGTATGCATGGTAGTGGTGGTGGTGTTGTGCATGCCGAGAGGGAGGGAGGTGGAGCTTGTGTGTGTATGTGTTCAGCGTGTATGCATCTGCTGGGTGTCCGTCTTGGGTGTGTGAATGTGTATCAATATGTATGCTTCGAGTATAGTTTCTCAAGATGTACGCTGGCCGGAAAGGACGAAGCAGGTGGCGAAGAGCTTGATCTTCTTCACACCTCAACAGCGCTGCAATCTGTTATGGGGTTGGAGAAAATGGTGGCTTTCACTCACCCTTGTCTGTAATGCCTCTCAAGTCAGATGGATCTCTCTGTATCATGGAAGCTCTCAGTAGATCACAACCACCCACTGCACCACCACCTGACCCACACGCGCCACCACAATCCTCCACCACAATCCAATTTTTCAGGCAAGCACTGATCTGGGTATTATCTGAGTCTGCAAATTGGGTCTCCCTGGTTTCTTCTTCTCTCTGCTCCTCCAATGGTGTCTGTTGGTACAACCCATCATTGCATGAGAGTCCATTGTAATAATGCTGGTGTTGTTGAACTTCATCCATCTTTTGCTGTTGTTGTTGCCTATTGGTTTGTTGATCAGCATTTTGGTGGTGGTAGTACATGCTGTCTAAGCTTAGAGCCACTGCTTCTCTCTCATTGGTACTGTATTGGTGGTGGGCTGCCATTGTTGCACCACCAAGAAAGTCCTCAAGTTTAGGGGAAGAGTTTGGCACCATCCCTTTTCAAACCCAAAAAGATTTCAAAACATAGAACACAAAGAAGAAAAGAAAAAAGGAAAGAGAAGAGAAAAGAAAGCAAACCTTGTGGTGGTGGTGGTGGTTGTGATCTACTGAGAGCTTCCATGATACAGAGAGATCCATCTGACTTGAGAGGCATTACAGACAAGGGTGAGTGAAAGCCACCATTTTCTCCAACCCCATAACAGATTGCAGAGCTGTTGAGGTGTGAAGAAGGGGAGAGATAGAAGCCAGAAGGAAGAACTAGCTGAGGTTGATGATGATGATGATTGTACTGATGATGAGGGTTTGAAGAAACCTCCATTTTCATGTAGGGTGAGAGAGAGAAACCCAACCAGTTGTTATTATGACTATTGTTGCCATTGTTGTTGTCATTTGTAGACTTCATCTTCTTCCTCTATTTTCTTTCTCTCCTGCTTTTGTTCTCTGTGTTTCAAGGCAACTACTCAATCATTGGGGAGTACATAATAAACTAATCATTTCAAAGAAATCTCTTTGGTTTTTCCAACTCTTTCATATGTTAAAAAAAAAAAAAAAAACTTGGTTTTTTGTAGTCTAGCAGAGCAGAGAGCAAGAAAGAAATAAATCGCAAACAACACACTCACCAGAGCCGAGCACAAAACTCACTTCAATCTATGCACATCATCATTCTCATCCCCACAGGGGGCCATATCAGGACCAGCAAAATCCCCTTCCACCTTCAATATACCTGCAGCAGTGTTAGCCATTTGATTGTATAATAGAAAGACGAAGAGACCACTCCTTAATATGCCAATCATTAGCCTATTCAGATTTAAAATTATTCACAGATAACAATCTATATCTATATAGTAATGCTACCTAAACAAGTAAAGAAAGAAGAAGCGGTGAAAGAGTTGATTGTGAGAAAGCCATAGTTGGTTAGAGACCATCTTGCTCCTAGATTCACAAAGAAAGTTTGTAATGTTGACTATTAACAGGGGATGCCAAATGCTTTATAGGCAAAAAAATGTTGGTGCAATGCAAAGCCTACGAAGAAAGTAAATGTTGCTTTATAGGACAGAATTTTGCTAATTTTGCTGATGTGTCACCATCTTATTGGTTGTCTAGCAAATCCATGGTGTATGAATTAGCTGTGAAAATTTTGGTCTCAACCACAAATCAGATGGTGGTTGTTAACATGATCCTCATAATAATAACAACAGTAGTGTTATATAAATTAGAATTTCTAGATATATATATATATATAACAAATGATATGAATTTTTGTCATATTTTAAAAAATATCACCACAACATTATTTTTGTCAAAAATTTCGTATAAACATTCCATTCCATATGATTATCGTTTTTTGTATAAATACACATTAATATATATGGCAGAATGGTGCCGTGCCACGTTATGATTTGCCCAGCACATATTTTAAGCTCCTAGTTGAAGTTGGTGGGAAGATGATATGGCTTCCAACCGTTCAGTTGTGCCTTGGCAAATCATATCACTTAATCTTATTAATTCATTAAATACTTCAATAAATGTCTAGGATTGACGATGACAGTCTTAGGGTTATGGGTTCAAATACTTAGCAACTTAGGCATGATTAAAAATACTAGGATTGTAATATATTATTTAATTTTTTTTATCAAATTATATAATAAGATATTATTTATTTTTATTAAATATTTTAATAATGGAATCCAAAAAAATATATATTTTAATAATTAAATTTACATAAGAGAATTAATTATTAATATTCATGTAAAAACTGACACACACACACACACACACACATATATATATATATAAAATCAATCATATATAATATTTCTCTAAAAATATTAATCAGTGTGTCCAAAATCCCAAGCGTTTTTTTTGTGGAAGCAAACTAAATAGAAAAGTCCAACGCAACGAGGTTGGACAAAGACAAGTTAATTAAACTGTTTGAACTTGCTCTTTACAATTAAGGCCTAACAATTTGATTTTACTTCACAAAATCTTTTATTATACTCAAAAATTAATCATGTTTATATTTATTTTTGATAAATAAAAAAATGTTTAATACGCATATATGTTTTAAATTTTGTTTTGAAAATAATGGAGTAATCAAAAGTAATTGCTGACATCCGGATATAGTGTTAGAGGTGATTTTCGACAGAAGGAGGCAACCAAAAGTAGTTTCCAGCAAGATGTGGTTATCAGTGCTTGGAGGCGATTTCCGTCAATGGCCGATAGTTGTTAGTGACCAAAGGTAGTTGTCGATCATGAGAGATGGCTTGGAGGCAATTTCCGTCAATGGCCGATAGTTGTTAGCGACCAAAGATAGTTGTCGATCGTGAGAGATGGTGGCTAGAGGGGATGCTAGAGGAGATTGTTGGCGATTGTGGTCGGAGGTGGGGTGAGAGTGGCCAAATGTGATGCCTGATGGTGGTGATGAGGAATAGGTGGCTTGAAGGCATTGAAGAGAGAAAGACATTATTTTTCTAAACTTGTGAAACTAATTTGTTTTAAGTTAAGAGTTTAATAAATTTTGTAAACTACTAAAAATTTAAAAAAAATGAAAATAAACATCAAATAATTTTTTGTTTACAACTTTCAAAATTTTATAAATATATATAAACAAAAAAAAATCCAAGCTTAGTCAATCATAGTTTTTTTTTTTTTTTTTTTTAGATAGGAAAAGCAATTACAAAGAAATAGAAACCTCAAAAGCCACCAACACCAGTAAAGAGAGAGAGACCTCCTCCATCCAAACTCGTGGTGAATCAAAATCAAAGGCTAGCCTACTTTAACAATGTGTCACAGAATTGCCTTCTCTACAAACATGCGAGACCTATGAGGAATGGAATCGTAAGAGTAGCACCTGAGCAACACCCACCAAATGACCATAACAAGACTAGTTTTTCGTCTTGCCTTGAATTGCAGACACCACATTAAGAGAATCTCCATTAAATTGAATATTACCCGAGCCCAAATCACAACCCAATTGAAGCGCTTTTAGCGCATCCAATGCTTCCACACAATCATAGTTTGTTGATAATTGCAAAAATGTAAATGAGGACACGTGTAGTTTCGAACATGGTTAAGTTATTCTCACAATTACATATGTACAAGAGTTATAACTAACATTGTAAATGAGGACACGTATAGGCACAATGGTTGAAAGGAATCTTGAACCACTAAAGACCACTTATCAACATGTGAAGACCAAACTATATAAGGTTGACATGTTCAATTCATTAGGGAAATCAATACCCGAATCCTAATTCCTACCTTTCTTTTCAAGTTTTCTTCTCTGATTTATTTTTTGGAGGGTCTTTGGTTTACACTACACCAATACCGTGTGAGATTCACTACTTCTTTTATCCATTTCAAGTCATGACATCATCAATAGTAATTTAACCCCAAGTGGTGAGATATTAGACTAAACTATAATAAGAGAGACATTTTTTTGGGTCTATTTTCAATGGATAACAATACTAATTTTTTTAAATGACCTTTTAATTTTTTAATGGGTCAATTTATTTTAAATTAGTTTGGGCTTTTTAAATTTTTTTAGACTTAAAACATGCCTAATATATTATACTAAATTATAATAGGAGGAAGCCTCTTTTTTTAGTCTATTTTGAGGGGCCCTAGGTCATGGCCTTGTGGCCGATGACCCAGGGCCGGCCTTGATTTCTTGCAAATACAGTGTAACTCTGTAACTAGAAACAATGCCTATTGAAGCTCTGGCAATGGCAGGTGTGGATTACATGGAATGTGATATAGATCTCAAGGCTTGGGAGCGATGCAGACAAGAACAACCACCTTCATATCTTCTAGCAGAAAAGCATTCACGCAGTCATCAGAATGTAAAAAAAGGCACTATTGATGATAAGTTGATCATCATCAATGGTGAGTTGGTGATGAGAGCAAAAATTCAGGAATGGGCTAAGGCAGTGGCTTCTATGAAAAATGCCTCTGGTTTTGAAAAGAAAAATACATTTAGAGAGACTTCTTCTAAATTAGTGTATTAAGTTATTTATCTATTGTTGTTTCCTTAATGGTAAAAAAAAGAAAACTTCTAAAAGAAGTTTGGATCCAAATCCAAGTGGAATGTTGTATTTTCAAATCCATGTTCAAGTATGATCTGGGCAAGTTTGTAGAATTGATCTGCTTGAGGATATCATTGAAGATGCAAGAAATAACAAGGTAGTCTTGCTAGTTTTTCAATTTGTTTACTATGATCATAAGCTACTAATAGTGCAAGTTTACAGAAATTCTTCCTTATTTAACTTTTTGTTATTAGGAACCCTTCCTTATAATCTCAAGGCAGTGAAAACAAAACTACCTTGCTATTAAACCTTTCTCAATACTCTATGTGAGAACTTTGTGCTAAAATTTCTCTGGTTTGGTTAATTTTCTCTGCCTTGTTTAATTTTTTCTGTGGTGTTCAATTTTCTCTGGATAGATAAAGGGATTTGAATGTTGATCTAGAGAAATTTGATGTTAGTCCAGAGAAATTTGTGAAAGGGTCAAGGGTTTTTTATGTTAGTCCAGAGATCCAGAGAAATTTGAATGTTAGTTCAGAGAAATTTGAAAAAGGTTCAAGGGTTTTCGATGTTAACCTAGAGATCTAGAGAAATTTGATGTTGGTCCAGAGAAATTTGAATGTTCAGGGTCTTAAACCCAGAGAATTTCCAAGGATTGCTTTGTATGTTGAATTCATTATGAATATAGACATAAATATGGTTATTGGATCAAGTCTCTTTTTGTAGTATAAGAATAATGTTGGATCATGTAGCAATCTCAGTTTTGACCCGTCTCTTTATGGTGTTCCGGGCTCGGGTTGGTATAGTTTTGAACGGTGTTACGTATCTTAGTTCCCTATATTCCCCTTATTTTGGTTATCAGGTTGTAGCGGTGTGTTTGGAACAGGTAATGTCTCATGTTTGTATCGGGTTGTAGCATATCTTTCATATGTTTGCCACTTCGCTGACTATGTCAGGGATCGAGCTACCCGGTCAGCTTGCGGGGGTCCAAGGGGCAGCGCCTTGGTGGGGTCGAGGGACAATGCCCTCAAAGTAAAAATGCAAAATGCATTCGAAGTTGCTTGTCCACTTGAGCGGCCGTTTATGCGCTCGAGCGAAGAATGTTTGGTTCTAGAAGTTTGACATGTCTGCAAAAGTACTGGAAAAGTGTATTCGATGCTCGAGCGGGGCTTTCCATGCTCGAGCGAACCATGTTATATCAGTTCGTGAATATGATATTTCAGATCACTTTTGTATATCTCTCTCTCTAAAAACATTTCCTCTCTCTTTCTCTCTATATTTCTCTACACAAACTAGATCAAAAATCTTGATTTCTCAAGATCCATTTGAGTTTTGCCATTGCTTCTTCATCAAAATGGGTTATCATATCAAGGGCTTCGTTGTGTGCGGTGAAGATCAAGTTTCGACACCGTTGATTTTGGGGGTTCCATCTAGGGGTGTTCGCGGATCGGTTTTGTGCGGTTTGCGGTTCGGTTTTGACCCGCCCGCATCTATGCGGTTTGGGAAAAAGTCAACCCGCAACCGCCCGCAGTGCGGTTTGCGGTTTGCGGTTTGTGCAAATAGGGTTTGCAAAACTGCGGGCGGTTGCAGGCGGTTTGTGGTTTACACTTTTTCTTTAAAAATTAATTTTCGAGTTTTTTTTTCCCAGCGAATTTAGGTATCAGATTCATTTTATATATTTGTGATAATAATTTTTTGATGAGTTTACAAATAAAAATTGAATATCAATGCATTAAATGAAAGTACCCAAAACAAAGAGACCCTACAATAGCATTTTTGCCATGAAAAAAATGTATATCAATGCATTAAAGGTTGTACTCAATTAAAATTGCCAGTTCAATAATCAATAATCAAACTATAAGTTCTATCGACCATTATAAGAAAAATTTTATTAGGAAAAAGTGGATGAATCACCAATGAAAATCATATAAGAAACCAAGTTTAGGACTTGATAATTCTACGGCATTAAGAAAGTTGAGAAATACTTAAAAATAAGGATCCTAGTGTCATAGAGAATATAATGGTGCTCCTGTAAAAGTTACAAAGTTGGTATATAAAAAAACCAAACACTTCTTAAAAAAGCAACTAAAAAGACAAAAAGTAGCGTTTTTAGAAGTTCCCAAACACCCACCAAGTATGGGATCCAACACAATGGTTGGGATTCTCGTGTGGTTTTTAGGGGCAACTCTAGATCTCGATGGAAATGTGTTGTGCATTTATAAGGGATTTGATATTTTTAAAATTTCATTCCTCTCATGGTAGGGAATTGAGAGAATCTCTCTTTGAGAGAATGTTTGGATTGTGGAGGACTCTTTGATCATTTGTTTATGTGCCTTTTCCATTTAACTTGCTCTCACAAGTCACAATGCTCCCATCACTTTTCTTGCTAGTTCCCGCGAGGCTTCCATTTCTTGGAATATCAAAATTTTTAGAAATTTAAATGATACAGATGCTAGCGACTTCCGATTATTGTTAGTTATTGTTCAAAATGTTTTCTTGGGTCGTTGTGCTATAGATAGAAGAGCGTGGTCCATTGATTCCTCGGTATGTTTTCTTACGAGTCTTTTTGTATGGAAATGTAATCTTATTACTAACACAAGTAGAAACGGTAAAATAGTGTAGATTGAAATCCATTAGATACCAGAAAGTGGAAAGATTGAAAATGATGAAACTTATAGTGTATCAAAGTAGGTTGGCTCAAGTGGAGATGTGCTAGACAGAAACAAATTTGAAAGAAAAATCTTATAGGGTAACTTCGAGGCCCGCAATGCTTTATGGCACTGAATGTGAGGCAACTACGAAACAATAAATTTGTAAAATTGAGTGTAGCATAAATGAGGATGTTAAAATAAATGGGTGGTAAGATGAGGA
The DNA here is from genome assembly GCF_004153795.1 of Camellia sinensis. Classification (NCBI taxonomy): domain Eukaryota; kingdom Viridiplantae; phylum Streptophyta; class Magnoliopsida; order Ericales; family Theaceae; genus Camellia; species Camellia sinensis. The sequence continues at coordinate 1,310,664 of NW_021024904.1, read as the reverse complement.
AAGTACTTTCGTGAAACGTTAGGGGTAGCGATGGTTGATCATTGTGTAATGGTTGTAGAGGAGTTATGAAGATGGTAGGCAGGCACTAATATGGACTAGAGGTGGCAGAGGAGACAACCGATGGTAGCCTTGGTAAAGAGGGGTGGCAGCGGAGAGCTTCTATGTTAGAAGAGCAAGGAGATGCAGCTATGTTGTGTCTTGCATGCATTTTGAACCCTCGTTTATGTTGGGTGATGATCTAGGTTGAGCCAACTCAACTGATGATAGGTGGATCAATCTTTTAGGCTTGGCGAATTGGAGGGAAATTGGATCAACTCTACAACATTTGATGTAGGCCTCGGGGATGTAACATACTTGGATACGTGGACATAGGTAGGGCTTGGTACATCCCTTTCTGGGTGTGTCAAGAGTGGCCTAGAGATATGATACGACCATCAAGGTGTTGCGTCTTGGTTAAGGCCCCTCTTACAAATTGGTTTTAGTGCCCCAACTCAAGGGTGGTAATGAGTTGCTCGGGCAACCCTTTGTATTCTAGCCTCTAATTCACAAGTCCTCTAGTGTTTATGAGCGAGGTATTCGAGCTCTACTCCCAACCAAAGTGATGTAGCAAGAATGTGTGATAGTGATGATTTTAGGGTCTGTTGATTCAGAGATGATTACCCAGAAACAAGATCCTTCTCTAAACTCGTTGATTCACAAGGAATACAAAGAACAAAGGCTCAATAATGGTTGATTTGAAACGAATACCTAAGGTTGGAAAAAGAATAAAAATTCAAAATTGTATTAAATCTCTAAACTATTCACTCGTAAGGCTTACAATGATTTTTTATAATGACAACCACCCTAATGTACTTGGAACAACCAGAATCAACAGTTTTTTAATGTGCAAAACAAAAATAAGCAAATACAACGAAAATTGCCAAAAATAGAAATATTGAAATAAAACAAAGAAATTAGTAATTTAGGCTACTACGATAATCACAAATTCGACGGAATGGAATTCTGACTTGTGTGCTAAGAGTAATTGAAGATGGAAATCTTTCCAAAAATGGCTAAATCTTGAAATTGATGGCCTAAATGATGGAATTTGCCCAAAATCTATTGAGGTCCATGGCACAGCTATGGATCTTGATCAGAACGATTATACATATGCTTGCCATAAGTTCTTTTGGCCATTGTGTGTTCGTATGACATATATTTCATGCAAGAATAGATTCTAGTGTCTTAGAAGATGTCTGTGTGGTTATGGTGAGGGGATTTTGGGTAGGCAGGTACACCGGTACTAGGGAAGGAGAGTTTATAAAGGTTGGTTGCCCGCAATTAGGGGTTTTACATAATTGGGAGTCTTGAAATTACATAATGTGCCTCTTGTTGCTCGAATAGCATTCCCTATCCCTTTCGCCTATGAAGCACATATATTTCTAAAAGAGTGTTCTATCCGTAACAAACCCATATCGGATACTGATAATTTTTGAATATTTGCAGATATGTATTTCAATTTCCTAAATGTATTCGATACTTGATGTCAAATTTTGAGAAGCTTTGAATATCATTCAGACACTCTAGGTCACGTATCCAAACTATTATGAAATTAAAATTTTAATAATTTTTGCATATTATTAAAGTATAATTGTTAGAATAATTTCAAGAGTAACTTTTCAATATTTTCTTAAATTTGGTTTTCTTTCTCTCTCCGGCGAGCTTCGCTAGCTGTGATGAATGACAATGAGGGCCTACCGTTGGTAGGGTACACCAAACTTGTGACCGTTGGTGGTGGGGGTTCTGGAGAGAGAGAGAGAGAGAGAGAGAGAGAGAGAGAGAGAGAGAGAGAAGGTCTAAATATTAAGCGTAGAAATGTCTAAAATTTAAAAACTAGGGACTGTAACCAGAAACTAAATTTTTTATGAATTTAAACTCTTACAAAAATATTTAAAGCGGTGTATTGCTAATTTTCCTATAAGCATTGTCATTTACTATATCTTATGTAAATTGAATAAGAATCTTAATGATTAATATTTAAAATTAGCGCTATTTATATAATATAACACTATTTAAAATTTTCTTTAATAATGGCAAGGTGATGGAGACAAAAGGTAGATGAGAGGGTGAAAAAGAAGATGAAAAGAGACAGAGTTGGAGTGAAAATTAAAGTCTCTGAGACTAGGTAAGGCCATAGCCCAGCTATTGATTGCAAAGTCCTTGATGATAATGTTGTGTGTGTACAATTAAGGTTCTTGGGAAACATAATCCACCATTAAAAGGCAACATTTGTAAGCACCATTATTAATTTAATTATAATTATATTCGGTCGGATCAGTTTATGCAATTTTTCAATTAATACGCTCGTAATTCGATCGAAATCCGCACAAAATTCATAATTTCAATCCATTCCCGACTGTTTTGAAACCATCCAAAATGGTGTCGGATCGGTTGGATTGGCTTGATTTGCTCGAGTGACTCGAGTGATTTAGTTTTATGAACACTCCTAATGGAATGAGATGTTTGATGTGGAACACGTCGGTTGTGCGAATGAGATATTTTCACAATCTCTAATGGCCCAATTTTTCTGGCTGCCAATTTGTTGTACTCGCAGGCAGAAAACTTGTCTTTTGTGAGAACGACCTAAACAAAATTTGCGGACTTCCTGTAGGTTGCTAATAAGATCTTTTGCTTTTTCATTGATACGCTTTCAGTTTGGCACAGGTGCCAAGTCCAATGGAGCTCGTGGTTGATAACCATAGTTAGCATAAAAGGGACTGAAATCAAAACTTCGATTTTCTGAAGGGTTACAAGTGCAATTTCTAGTCCTATGATTTCAAATGATCCCCTACCAAACACCGCAATGAATTTCCCAAGGAACAATTGACAACTCTCGTTTGACTGTCACTTTGAGGATGATAGGCACTACTAAAGTCAAGCTTTGTATTAGGCAAACATCTCCAAAAATGATTGAGAAATCGGCTATCCTTGTCTGACACAATGGATTGTGGTAGCCCATGTAGGCAATAGACTTCTCAAAAATACAATCGTGCCACATTTATAGCATCTATTGTCTTCTCAATGCAATGAAATGGGCCTTTTAGAAAATTTGTCCATGACCACGTAGATGGAATCACGACCTCATTGTGTATATGGAAGCCCCAAAACAAAATCCATTCTGACATCAGTCCATGGTTGACTAGGTATTGGTAGCGGCATATATAATCCTGCGTTTGCCGTTGTTCCCTTTGACACTTGGCTAGTGCAACACCCGGCCATGAACTTGGCAACTTCTTTCCTCATGGAAGACCAAAAGTAGGAGCTGGCCAGTAATTGTAAAGTCTTGCCGTGCCTAGTATGGCCCTCTTTATGCAACTCATTAACAATTATCAAGTGTAGGCTCAATTTAAGAGCACACAACTGGTTGCCTTTGAAGAGAAAGCCGTCGTAGATAATAAGTCAGACCGTTGACCTGATTCAATTTCGGCAATAATATTGGAAAAATAGGGATTAGCAACCAATAACTCTTGAAAGGAATCAAACCCAAGTACCTTGGTCCTTATAGTAGTGAGCAAAAGGGAACGTTGGTTAAGTTTCAATAGCCACCTTGTTCAGGCCCCGACTTGTGCTTGATAACAAAAGTGAATTGCTGCAAGTATGCGATCCAATTGGCATGCCTCAATGAGAGCTTATCTTGGCTGTTTATGTGCTTCAAAGCATCATAGTAAGAAAACATAATAAATTCACTTTGGGACAGATAAGAATATCAGTGCTTCAAGGCTTGAATAATGGAGTAGAACTCTATGTCATAGGTATTGTAATTGCTCTTGGATCCACTAAGCTTCTCACTGTAGTATGCAATCAGCTGGCCATCTTGACTCAAAACAACACCAATACCCACTTTTGATGTGTAACAGTGTAACTCAGAGGACTAAGAAAAACTTGGCAATATGAGCACAGACGCTGAAGTCAACTTTTGCTTGATCTATTGAAATGCTTTTGTTGCAGCCTCTATCCAAGTGAACCTCTAAGCCTGTCACGATGCTACTGAAGTTAGGAATGAACCTCTGGTAGAATGAGGTCAGCCCGTGAAAGCTACACACATCATGAATATTCTTTGGTATTGGTCACTGACACACTGCTTCTACCTTGGGAGTCGATAATGTTGGTACTGCGCACGCACTGAGGCTCTCTCTAACATGTTCCTTCGCCTCTTGCTTATCTACCTAACGGTGAAGCTTTTCATGCTGCTTTGGACTCATTCGATAATGGGGCCGATTTGGCAAATTTGCTCCTGGAATCAGATCAATCTGGTGTTGTATGTCCCTCAAGGATGGCAACCTTGGAGGCAACTCATCTGGAAAGACATCATGCAATTCCTCAATCAATGCTTTCATAGGTTCTGGGATGTTATTTTTCGCAGTGTGTTCTTTTCCCACCATGGACACCATTCCCATTTCTGCCACTTAAAGAACCGGTGCATAGACAACAAATTGGAACTCTCTTTTGCTACTGGTTTTTGAGCTTCATCTCTACTGGGGGAGGGGGGTTGTTCATAGGCTGGTGACAGCAGGCTGAGGTTAGGAGCGACAGAGGGTGGTGACTGGCGGTGAAGGTGGCTGGAGGGAAGGTGTATCCATTTAATCCTTGATGGTAATTTGCTCAAGGGATACAATTGTAATAAAAAAAATTTAGAAAATGTGTGTATTGAGACAACTTGTGGTGTGCACATAGAAGCTCCCTTCATCTGGATATTTTGGCTTTGTGGGCAGCCTGTAGATGCTACGGCTATTGTGATTGAGAGATATTTTTTATATTAAGAATTGACATTGAATTTAGAATAAATAAGAGCTCTATTATTTTTCTTTCTTTATATATTTTTTTTCTCTTCTCTGCCTTTTCCCCTACAGGACTACATCAATAGTGTTAGCTAAATCTGATCCATAGTTGTTAACCAGTAATCATAGTCTTTGTGATTGCTTGCCACTGCCAAAGTTCCATTATCAACTCTTACATTGTTGCTTCAGTTTGTGTTGCCATTCATCACTAGGACAATGGCTAGTCCTTCGTTCTTTTTTTGTTTTGGTTTGGTTGTTTTTTGTGTAATCAAGATTGTTGTCATTGCGTTCCACTGTCGCTAGAAGATTCGAGACAAAACCAGACCCATCTTTCGTAACTGTTTGTCGTGATCATTGCTTTCTTTGTTGCCACTGACATGTTCATGAGTGAGAGGTAGCAGTTTGGGTCTATTTTTTAATCAAATCGTGTCTTTTATCATAAAGGAGAAGACCCATTTTCCACAATTGGTTTATAAGTCTTGACCCGCCCCTGATTCATTAGTTGAAAGGTCAGATCAGGATCTGACCCAAATCCAATATCCAAACCAAGATCCGAACCAACAAAATTAACCCATTGTCCAACACATCTTCAACAATGACTTTCTTTCTTTCCCTTATTTACAGTTTCCACTTTTTATATCCCATAAGTACACTTTGAACATCTGAGAAACAAAAAAGAATCTTAAATTTTGTTCCATTTCTATCCCTCTTCATTTATCACCTCTAGTTGGAGTTTGTTGCATTATCAATGGGCTACTAATTCCTTGCTAAGCTATGAGTCTTCTACACTAAATCTTGGCTAGTATCAATATTTATTGCTTTCAAGTCAATTGCAAATTAGGTTCTAATTTATTTTTGTCGTGCTCGGATTTTGACTATCAATTGTTTATAAGAGAACTAGACTAAAAATTGAAATTTTTATTGCAACGATGGAAATAATATCCAATTACTTTAATCAGGCCTTTTTAATTTATTGAAAATTTGGAGTCACCACCTAACATAGAGTTTGGGTGTGTCATGTCACCTTGAAATAGTTTTGTTTTTGAGCCAATACTTTGTATTTTTGTTTACAAGCATGCTAGATTGGGTATGTTTCATATTAGTGATTCTCATTTTGGTCAATGTAAATCAAAGTTGAGTCTGCGGGTTTTATGTTACGAGTAGGGAAGGTGTTAGGCACCCTACATTGCCCTTTTGGTATTGAATTCCCTAAACCTTGTTAATTCCTATGAATGCTGACTTGGGTTTTTGGATGACCTGTTACCTGTTATATTTAAAAGAACATGTTTTTAGAAAGACGACAATGTATTGATTGTGGAATTTATTCAATTTGTTCTTTCTATGATAATATCAATGTGAGCTTCCTGTACTAGTATTGATTGTAGACTTGCTGTGAAGATGACATTGTATTGATTGTGAAGTTTATCCAATTTATGTTTTCCGTGGTGATATTAACATGTATCTTTCTATAGTGGCGAAACTGATGGAATGGCGGCTTTAATATGCCTAGCTTGTGTATGAGCGATAAAATATATTATTTTTAGTGTGGGAAAAGAAAAGCCTAGGTGGCAGCATATTTATTATATATTGCGCTAGGGCAAATAGTATAATACTACACATATTTACTATATATATATATTTTGTGTACTTATTAAGTTAGAAAGTTTGGACGATAGTATATTTATTTACTATATACTATGCTAGGGACAATAATATAATACTACTATGTATATTTACATATGTATAGATTGCTGGAATGTAAATAATAAGAACAAGAAAGTCTAGGCAATGGTATATTTACCCTTTTTCCTTGTTTAAAAAAAAAAAGTAGGACAAAATGGTATATCAACATTTTTCTACCCTTTTTCTTTTTCCATTTTTATTCCCCTGCCAAAAAGCCCTTGTTGCATCCATAACCATACAACTTTTGTTGAAAACTCTAGAATTGGCACTCTCGTCGCATTCACATTCCTTTGTATGTGTTGTGAGGAGGACATAATTTATTTATTTGTTGCCATTTTAAGTCTAATATTAGCATAAACCATTTTCTTCCCTAAAGCCACTGTGACCATTAGTGATTTCTATGACCAGCAAGCCTCATTGGACCAAAGGGTTGGCACCTTAGAATAGAACATGAACACGGCCATCTGTTAGAAGGACTTGACCACCCTTCAAAACCACTGCATGACTATCATTAAACCCACATGTCCCAACCAGTCAAGACATGGCGGTGCTTCAAACCAACATCATAAATCAAATCCATTCTGATTTTGATGCTCAATTCCGTAGACGATAGGATGATTTCTGTATGCAACAAGCTGAAATTTTTAAGGAAGTCTGTCCTGATGTAGCAAGCCAAGTAACTCAACAAGTTAGTTCAGTGAAAATTTGCCAATAGAGAAAAACATTTTGGAAAGCTACCATTTGAGGAAGCTTAGGTGGAGTCCAATGTTTTGTATCACAGTGCACATGTTTGTTCCTGTGGGTGCTTCGGTCACACTGTTCAAATTTTCACCAATATTCAACTGCCTTAGGTCCACGTTGGACAAGAGGTTTCTCTTTCACAGGATGGGTACAAAAACAATTAGCTCTGGCATGCCAATAATGACTAAGATGACATGACTAGGAAACTCAAGGTCGATATTGCTAGTTTGTCAATAATGACTCAGATGACAGAAACAAATTTGGGAGAAATTTAAATAAAGTACTTTTCTCCAATTTCCAAATATCTGAATGAGTTTGATTGCATATGCCAAGTACTTGGAATAAATTGCTAAGGCATCAATAATAGTTTGAGTTAAATTACGTACTAACATCTCTAGAGTTAGGCTTCAAGAAGCCATGAGAGTGTTCAGAGCCCAAATATATTAATTACATATCATTAAAATAACACAAGTCTGTGAGCTAACTCAACTTATAAGTCTATAAGCAAACTAGTCAGGTTTACATGCCACAGTCTCCAAAATAATGACAACTTAAAAAGGGTGAATACAATTAAGCATGGGTATACATTTATAACTCTGTAAAAGATTTGAATATATGGCATGGCCACCCAACTTTATGCTGTTGGTGGTGGAGTACCTGTAATTGTAAGGGACGAGCAAAGATAAAAGCTCTCACTAAATGAGTAGCCAATATATTAAATGATAATAAGGATGATGCCATATGACACAATTATCTTAAAATTCACGTACAAGGATCAATCGCTCAAATATTATGAAATTCAAGGTAAAATCGATACCACCCAAAAATCAATGAAACATCTGGACAACCTAGACAGACCCTGTTGAGTCTAACTAGAACACAATTGTGTCTTTAACCTAGGCGACTAGTCCCTAATCCCGTATTTATGGTTTACTAGACCAATACACTATAGGAAAGCCAACTCCGTGTGGGTTTTAGGGGTTGTCACTGATGGTATGAAGCAGCACCAATCCTTACTCCAATGCACACAACTAACCAAACAGTGGAACATGGGTACATCTGTATTATTTATCACAAAAGAGGCCTAAGGAATTCCATTGTTAGGTTATCTTTGGGACGTTCAGGTTTCATGTCCTTATTTTGAACATTGGTGCATTTGATTTATTTATCACTAGTAAATGGACTTTCTATTGTTAGATTGGCTTCCCATCATTTGTTTTGCTGTAGAATTTACTTGTAGATTGGAGAATCTAAAAAAAGGATTCCAGCACATGCAATTTTTTTAAAGATTTGGTTACACGTCGGGTTTAATATCTTAAATCATAAATGTGGTGCATTTTAGTGGACTAATCATTTGGTCAAACTAAGTGTCCAGTCTCGAGTCCTGACTACTGGAAGTTGGAGGGGCATCAAGTTACGGGAAATTTTGTTGCCATCGAACAATTTGATAAAATAAAAAAAATAAAAGCTCATTTTTTATTTTTTTTTAAAACTCTTTTTTCTTTTTTCTCCTATCTCTTTTTCTTTTTCTGAACGTTCCCATTATGTGCCCCATGGTACACGATTCATAAATTGCTCTTTTGTGTTCGTCTGACCCATGTTTGGGATTTGGAACCTGTGTGATTTTAATTAGTATTGTTCATGCAGGAACTCGTACAGTTTTTCCTTTTTGTGGTTTGAACTTTTTTATAAGCCTGCTAATCTGGTTGTTTGGAGATGATTTGGTTTATAAATGTGTTTCGTAGCATAAATTAGATGTCTCTGCTTTTGCTTTTCTGTAAAAGTTTTTGTAAGATTCCAACTTCTAAGTGCAGATGAAGATGAGGTTTAGAAGTTGGGTGGCATGAATCAAAGCATCTGAAGTCTTGGGATTATCAGCTATATGTTTCAAAAGAACAGCTTTGGGGAGACTTCAATCGTATTTACTGTATATAATTATTTTGCTCAAGTCAATGTTTCTGTAAAACAATATTTGCTGCACTGGATTTTTAATTTAGTTGACCAGAAGTATTTAACATATTTCACTGTTGCATTACTTCTGGTGAAATTAGTTTGGTTGATAATTGTCTTAGTAGTACTTAGCAATGTTCGACTTGGATATATCGGGTGTTTTAAATCTTAGGGGGAATTACATTTTTCACCTTTGTAGTTTGACTCAAATTTCAATTTGATTCTTACACTTAAATTCCAATTTTAATTTGGTCCTCTTGTCTAAATAACTGTTAATTTTTTCATGCACTCCTTGGGAGATTGACACATTACAATATTGTAAGTTTTATAATGTTTATTTGAATGGAATGATCAAATTGAAATCAGACTTAAAAGGTAGGAATTGAATTATTTAAATTAAAATGGTAAGAACTAAAGTGAAGTTTGAGGATTTATTTTTTTAGCCAATTAGCAAAAAAGTTACTAAATTAGTCAAAAAGTCAAAGATTTTCTTTTCTCTCTATTTTTTGCACATCTTTTCGTAATTAGTCAAAAAGTCATCATAAACATACAAGTTTTTTTTACCTACTTTTTTAGCCAAATAGTCAAAAAGTTATTAAATTAGCCTGTTCCCAAACGAGGCTTAAATCCCTTTTTTTTTTTCAATTGCTGCTTACCTGCCAAGTTGATATCTAATCCTTTTTGTAACGATTGATTTCCCATATAACCTAAGTGACGACGTCATTTCCTTGATTTTATGCATGCAACACTTTGACCTCCTTAACCATAGAATAAAAATTGCATCGGTTACTCTGGTTTCTTTGTATATCTGTGTAATGTGTAATTGGCCAAGAAAGGAAAATATTTTATTGTTCTTTTTGAAAATTATTCTTCAGCGTAGTTAATTGATACGAGTATTTGTTTTGGTAGGCAGTGTCTTGTTTGGATAATGCTTTATTTGTTTCACTATTGGAATGAAGTGGAATAACATGATTATTCTATTAAAATATCGATCGTCACCTTTGATTTACTGAAAAAATAATAAAAAATGCATCCTAAATTGAATCATCGATAAAGATCACATTTTTTTGTGTGATGTATGTTATTTAATCATACTTTTTAAGTTTTATTAAAGTGTGATATTTGGGAGAGTGATTAAAAGAGGTCATTTTTAATGACACCTTTTAAGTATGATTAATAATATTTACATCACACATTTTAAGTGTAATTAAAAATATTTAGATCACACTTTTTAAATGTGACTAATAATATTTAGATCACACTTTTTAAGTGTGATTAATAACATTTAGATCAAATCTTTTGGTCGCCAAAAGCTCATTCGTAAAAAAAAAAAAATTACACTCTGCTCTTGTGGAGATTCGAACCATCAACCTCCCATACCATAAACCTTATACAACACACTCCTTCCATTACGCCTCCATAACATCATATGATTATATATACAACATATATTATTTATATAGTACTTAGACCCGTATTAATATAAAAGTATATATATAAACATAATTATTTTTTATTGAACATAATTTATGTAAAAATAAATTATTTACTAGAAAAAAAAAGAGACCACTTTTGGCGACTAAACATAATTTTAGTCGCCAATTCTATACTTTTGGCTACTAATTATTTTTTAGTCGTTAAAAAATTTAATTCCCGGGCTAAAATTACCACTTTTGGTGACTGAACTTCTTTTTAGTAGCCAAAAAGCCTCACTTTTGGCTACTAAACATCTTTTTAATCGCCGAATGCCTCACTTTCGGCTACTAAATTTTTTTAGTCGCCAAAAAGCCTCACTTTCGACTACTAAACATGTTTTTAGCTGCCGACTACTTCACTTTTGGTTACTAATTTTTTTTTAGTCGCCAAAGGGCCTTACTTTTGGCTACTAAAATTTTTTTAGTCGGTAAAGTCCACTATCATGGGCAAACCAAAACAGATATTTAGTTGCCCAAACCTATACTTTTGCTACTAAATTATTTTTAGTCCGCCAAAAATGAGTTAATTTTGGCATGCTATAATTTAGTCTGCGAAAACCTATTACTTTTTCAGTACCAAAGCGGTTTTTTAGTCACAAAGATGCTTTTTCTTGTTAGTGGAGTGGTAGATCTAAATATATATTATATATATATAAATCTACACTTATTTTAAAAAAGTTGTGCACTATAAAATAGTAGTAATTGTGTATATATTTAATCACACTTTAACTTAGGAAATATGTGATTAAAAATTATATTATATTTACAACCTAATACATATGATATATTAATTCACACTTTATTTCATTTTCTTTATTTCTATTTTTTAAAAGTGTGATTAAAAAGTAGAGTGTATATATAATCACACTTTAATTAGAAGGTGTGATTAAAAAATATATAAATATTCACACTTTAATTAGAATGTGTGATTAAAAAATATATATATAATCACACTTAATTGAAAAGTGTGATTAAAAAGTAGAAGTATATATATAATCACCCTTTAATTAGAATGTGTGATTAAAAAAAATATATATATATATATAATCACACTTAATTGAAAAGTGACATAAAAAATGAATATTATCACACTCAATCAAATTAAGTGTGATTAAAATATCAATCTAATTTTTTTTATCACACTTTCAATAAAAGTGAGATATTTTTTTTTGTCAAAGTGTGATCTTTAACTATTTTTGTAGTAGTACACCCTTTCCAATCATCACCCACCACTGATTATTACCACCGCTCAGCATTGTTAATGGCCTCTTCCGCCAACCACTTTCGGCCACCAATCACCTCTCACTTGTGATAAGCACATTCGGTCGCCATATCTTGTTAGAAACAAGCTTTAACTAGCACTTTAGATGACAAAGCGGCCATTATTTCGGACCGTCAACCACTTTCAACCATGACCTCTCACTGTTGGCAATCACTTTTGGCCACCACTAACCAGCTCCCACCAGTGGCAATTACTTTTGGCCACCACATTCGGAGGCGAACAACCACATCTGGCCATTATCTTCAACTGTCTACAACTACCTCCTCTAGACCAATTCTTTCACTTGTTTTCAAAATAAGTTTTTAAAACACGTATATCAAATTTATTTTTTTGTTTTAATTTTTATCTAAAATAAACATAAACATATTCAATATTTTATGTAAACTAAAAATAATAAAATGTAAACGTTACCAAACCACAATCTAAATCATTCCACCTTAATCTAAAAACACAATTTGAAATATCGATTTCAAAAAAAATTTTGAGAAAGTGTACGGAATAATTTTACAGGTTCACGGATTTTTTTCCTCACTTCTAGCACAATTGAGTATAAACTTGGCTTCTTAGAGCAACTCCAATGGTTTTTCTATTTGCCTTGCCAAAACCAAAAAATAACTTGGCTTGACAAAAGTACTACTCTAATGGTGTGCCATTTGCCATGCCAAAAAATGGCAAAGCCAAATCAGTTTTGCTACCAAAATTAGCTGTTTTTTTGAACCTCCAATTGTTAGTTTCACAACTTCTACAAATCAAAACTCTACCATAAATTTTAAAACCATAGTGAAATCTATAAAATTACAAAAACTCAATAAAGATCCATCCAGAGATTCAGCTTTCCAAATTTAATTTGGAACACTCAAATTTTTTGAAGATTGGAAAGTTTATAGATTGTACAAAATTTTAGAATAATTTAGAACCCAAATTTGAACACAATTTTAGAACAATTTACAACCCAAATTTGAATTTGGCATTTGGTTGTTCCAAAATGGCATGTCCCTATTAGAGTGGAATAACCAAAAAAATAAGTTTTGTGCACTGTAGTAAGCCAAAAAATAATTTTGACAATGCCATTTTAACTTGAGCCATTGAGGATCTAACTTGCAATTTCAGAAACAGTTGTGGGTTTGCTAAATAATTTCAAGGAAGTTTTGAGGGCGGGAGGATGGTAGTTTTGTGCCTTCTCCCTTCAGTGTTGGAGCTGAATTTGAGGGCTTTTGCATTACCATGTCAGCAAAAGGGGATGGGCTCTTGGCTATTATGTTCAATCCTCTGCTCGAGCGTTACCTGGGCTTTTGTCACCCAGCTTGGTGACTGCTATATGTGTTTCCTGTATGGTGGTGAGGAGGAGAAGCTCTTCCCAGGCGGGAGGTTTATTATTCGTGTAGCAGTCTTTTGGGTTTCCAAAACCGTTGGTGTTTGTGGCAAACCGTTCTTCTCCGTAGAAATTGAGCATCTGCAAGCATATGATTCAGAAAATTGGAATTGTGCTTATCGATTAATCAAGTCTGTCATCATGTAAGTAAATATTTTTCCCATTCCTTCTTTTTAACACCCACCCACCCCTATATTATATGCATGACTGCCTTCCCTTCCATTTTTTTATGTTGGTTTTCCCCTTGTTATGTTCCCTTCATATTTTCATTATGATGATGATCCTGATGTATAGATTATTGTATGGCATTTATACATACGCTTGCCATAAGTTCTTTTGGCCACTGTGTGTTCGTATGACATATTTCATGCAAGAATAGGTTCTAGTGTCTTAGAAGATGTCTGTGTGGTTATGGTAAGGGGATTTTGGGTAGGCAGGTACATCGGTACTAGGGCAGGAGAGTTTATAAAGGTTGGTTGCCCGCAATTAGGGGTTTTACATAATTGGAAGTCTTCAAATCACATCATGTGCCTCTTGTTGCTCGAATAGCATTCCCCATCCCCTTCGCCTATGAAGCACATATATTTCTAAAAGAGTGTTCTATTCACCATATCGGATACTGATATTTTTTGAATATTTGTGGATATGTATTCAAATTTCCTAAATGTATTCGATACTTGATGTCAAATTTTGAGAAGCTTCGAATATTATTCAGACACTCTAGGTCACGTATCCAAACTATTATGAAATTAAAAATTTAATAATTTTTGCATATTATTAAAGTATAGTTGTTAGAATAATTTCAAGAGTAACTTTTCAATATTTTCTTAAATCTGGTTTTCTTTCTCTCTCCAACAAGCTTCGTCAGTTGTAATGAATGACAATGACGACCTGCCGTCGGTGGGGTACACCAAACACCAAACTTTTGACCGTTGGTGGTGGGGGTTCTAGTGTCACGACCCGAACCTGCCCCTATGGGTTAAGGCCATAACCGGCCAGTAATCACGAGATTACCTACGGCCTCAAACCAAATAAGACAAAACTCATCAGAGTAAAGGGGCCAAATCGGAAGCAAATTTAAAACTTTGTCCATAGAGCCGTGCTTATATGCACATCATAACATTCCATACATACATATGTTAATAACTCACAACAGAAAGTATAGTAACATGAAGTTCTATACAGACAGGATCATTCAAATCTAAGTCAGCCAAAACAAAGCTATATATAGACGTACACCAAAGTCCTCGCCAACATGACAAAATAACAGAGAATGGCAGAAGGGCAAAGACGTGTCTTGTACGTGAGACGCAAGGGCTGACTCTTCAAAACCTTAGTTGTTCCGTACAGACTTCACTGGGGCTGGGTTTGGACGTCTCTTGGCTCACCTACAAACACATGAATGAGCGTGAGCGAAAGCCCAGTGAATAATATCAAACAAAGAATATACGTTGGAACAATATACACCAAACGGCCTTGGGCCCAATTTATAGTTCTACGAATACATACATACATAGACATATGTAAGTTAAGTAACTGCGGTTCCAAACACATCATACGGCCTTGGGCCCAATTCATTAGTGTCAAACTGTTATCCGTGTCAAACTGTTATTCGTGTCAAACTGGCCTTTGGCCTTTTCAAACTTTTATATCAAACTGGCCTTTAGGCCTTTCAAACTTTCATATCAAACTGGCCTTTAGGCCTTTCAAACTTTCGTATCAAACTGGCCTTTAGGCTTTTCAAACTTTCATATCAAACTGGCCTTTAGGCCTTTCAAACTTTCATATCAAACTGGCCTCTGGCCCATTCATGCATGTCGAACTTTCATTTGTGTCAAAACGGCCTTCGGCCCAATCATTCATGTCAATCGGCCTTCGGCCCAATCATTCATGTCAATCAGTTGTCCATAATTCAAACTAGCAAACTTGTAAAGAAATAAATAATTGGACAATTGACAAACTTCAAAATATCGATATTACTCACAGCGATCGGCTTGTGGATTTGCCCTGGAGCTTGATCCTGCATATCACATAACACATATGGGTCACAAATAATTCAATCCGTTCCTTAATTCACATATTCCTCTTTAGGCTTCATTCTTATCTCTTTAACTCGTTTACAATGCTTAATACATGCCTAAGAGTGCTTGCAAGTGAAAGAGAAAGGAAAACGAAACACAGAGTGCGTAAACAAAATTTCAGAAAATGGGGTCCCCGCTCGAGCATGTAATTCCCCGCTCGAGCGGACCCTTAAGGCCTGCAAAAGTACTGGTTACATCAAATCCATGCCCGAGCGTGAACTCGGCCGCTCGAGCGGAAGGTCTGTCTACATAGCTCCCCGCTCGAGCGTGTAATTCCCCGCTCGAGCGGACGCCATGTCTGCAGAAAATGCTGGGAGCACGAAATTTACGCTCGAGCGGCGGTTTCCCCGCTCGAGCAGACATCAAAATTCTGGAAAACCCAGAATTGTTCTTGGGCTTCAATTTCGATGTCCAAAGGCTTCAACTCATGATTTTGGTCCCAAAAACATATAAACACATTATATTGCATGAGAGTGTAAGGTTGCTACATCAAATTATTCAAAATCAACATCTAATCTTCAAACAACTCTCATTTCCTTAGTAAGAACAAAACCCATATATCTCAAACTTCACATGAGCTCCAATTCTTCAAAAATAACAAACATGCATGTAGGCTAGGCTTCCAATTTGAGTTCAAATGGTACAAACAAAGCTTATGATCATGGAACTTAGGAAAACCATGCATGCATGTGAGATTTGGTGCTCCATTCTACATATTTAACATGCCACATGCTTGAACACACAAAATTGTAACAATTATGCACATGCATGTTCATATAGGCTCCCAATTCATCATAATCAACACAACTCTTGCTCTTGATCACATATTCCCTTTGAATTTACATGATTACAAACTCAATTTCATGAATCTACTCACCTAGGAGCTTTAATCTTCGCAAATGGTAGTTAAACTTTGAGCTTAGCCTTTCAATCTCACAAACTTGAACCAAAATGCATAATTCCTCCTTCTCTCTCTCTTAAACCGGCCCTCTCTCTCTCTCTCTGGAGAAATCTTAGCCAAATGAGAGAAAGTGAGTTCAAAACAATAATATAAGGCCACTTATATACCTTGGCCTAATCAATTTAATTAAGGCTAAGTAATTGAGCCTAATTTAATCGTTTCGAATCTAATTATTTCATTCTGAATCAGTTTCCAATTAAATTTCACCGTAGGCTCTAAAAATTACGCTAATCATAATGGCGTAGCCAATTTCAGTTTCGGTGGCCGATAGGGCCTTCAATTTAATTCCCAAAGCAGACAATGAAACAGATATTCCTACGAGAGAGAGAGAAAATAGGTCTAAATATTAAGGGAAAAAATGTCTAAAATTTAAAAACTAGGGACTTTAACTAGAAACTAATTTTTTTATGGATTTAAACTCTTACAAAAATATTTAAAAGGGTGTATTGCTAATTTTCCTATAAGCATTGTCATTTACTATATCTTATGTAAATTGAATAAAAATCTTAATGATTAATATTTAAAATTAGCGCTATCTATATAATATAACACTATATAAAATTTTCTTTAATAATGGCCCTTTCAAAAAATATTTAAATAAAAAATTAACTCTATATATAATCTATACCATTTAAAATAATTGATATGACTTCATGCTCAAAAATTATAATTTAATTTTGTTACACATGTCAAATTATAAGTAAATTTAAGGGGTATTTACATGGACACTCCTTAAACTATTGTCAAGTATCATTTTGACCCCCTACACTAAAAAAAATGTACAAATTGACCCCTTAAACTATTATCAAGTATCATTTTGACCCTCTAAACTATCAAAATATATCATTTTAACTATAAAATCATATAATTATACCATTCAACTATCAAAATGTCATACATCCCTTAATGCTGCTAACGAAAATGGTGAAATGACCAAATTGTCTTATCTTTTCAATATTGCAAACTCTCTTACTTTGAACTCTATTAAAAATCATTACAAAGTTAATATATATATATATATATAAGGATTTTTTGAATTTTTTTTTAAAAATGGAGTGAGAGGTGGGGTGATAAAAAAAATATAAAATGATGTTTTCATGAATTTTTCTGAAATGAAAAAGAGAGGTAAGGTGGTAGGATTAGGGTTTTCAATGGATTTAAAATAAAATTAAAAAAAAAAATTGTTATAGTTTTTGATAGATTTCAAAAAGAAAACAAGTGCCTGAGATATTACAAAGAGAGAGAATTTGGTTAGATCACTTTTTCCATTAATATCAAGGAGTGTGGCATTTTGATAGTTAAAAGGTCAAATTGTATGTTTTTATAGTTCAGGAGGTTTTCATATAATTGACTCATTGCTAAATAGTACATTGGTTATAAAATAACCAAAATATTGGCACGTGTCTTTCAATCTCTCGATTTACTCACGACTAAAGGATGGAGGGGTGCGTATGTGATACATTTTGATAGTGTCAATTTGTATGTTTTTTAGTTTAAGGACTTAATGATATTTGACAATGGTTTAGGGGTCAGTTTGTTCGTTTTTTTAATATAAGGGTCAAAGTGATACCTAACAATAGTTTAGGAGGTGTTTGTGTAAATACTCTTTAATTTGACTAAACGGCATATTTCTAAAAAATTCAAAGTCTTATATCTAACTTAACATATTTTTTGTTGTAAATATTTGATACATTTTTGTATTGTTTAACATTTAGTTAGGAAAATTTTAATTTTATATTTCACATATATGACTTTTTAATAGCAAAAATTTTACTTAGATATTAAATTTTTCAAGACAAATTATTTTTAAATCTCAAAAGTTAATTGTTTAAAAATTACAATGATAATTACACTCTTTTTTAATAATTTAACATACTTGGATACGTGGACATAGGTAGGCTTGGTACATCCCTTTTTGGGTGTGTCAAGAGTGGCCTAGAGATATGATACGACCATCAAGGTGTCGCGTCTTGGTTAAGGCCCCTCTTACAAACTGGTTTTAGTGCCCCAACTCAAGGGTGGTAATGAGTTGTTTGGGCAACCCTTTGTATTCTAGCCTCTAATTCACAAGTCCTCTGGTGTTTATGAGCAAGGTATTCGAGCTCTACTCTCAACCTAAGTGATGTAGCAAGAATGTGTGATAGTGACGATTCTAGGGTCTGTTGATTTAGAGATGATTACCCAGAAAGAAGATCCTTCTCTAAACTCGTTGATTCACAATGGTTGATTTGAAACGAATACCGAAGGTTGGAAAAAATAATAAAAACTCAAAATTGTATTAATTCTCTAAACTATTCACCCATAAGGCTTACAATGATTTTTTATAATGACAACTACCCTAATGTACTAGGAACAACCAGAATCAACAGTTTTTTAATGAGAAAAACAAAAATAAGCAAATACAACGACAATTGTCAAAAATAGAAATATTGAAATATAACAAAGAAATTAGTAATTTAGTCTACTACGATAATCACAAATTCGACAGAATGGAATTCTGACTTGTGCGCTAAGAGTAATTGAAGTTGCAAATCTTTCCAAAAATGGCTAAATCTTGAAATTGATGGCCTAAATGATGGAATTTGCCCAAAATCTATTGAGGTCCATGGCACAGCGATGGATCTTGATCAGAACGATATTTTCCATCAACTCACCAAATTTTGCACGATTTTGAGCACGTGCCGTTTGATTCTTGCTGGTGCCTTTTGCCTTGTTTGGCCACATGCCTATCCATTTGATCTACAAATTTTATGGCTACACGCTGCGTCATCATCTCCAAGGTAGGAAGAATTGACCCTCGAATTTGTAGCCTTGTCATCAGAACTATCTCCCCAATATGGAATGTAAGGGTGTTTACAGGTCGGGGTTTACCCTCATCCGTTGTCGACCGACCTACTATTCGAAATCAACCAAGTCACGACAATCAATTAGGTGGTTGGTTTGGTCGATTTCGCAAATCTGTTATAGAAAGAGGTTAGAGGAAAAAACATAGGAAAAATATGATTCAAAGTTTTAAAAAAACAAAATCATAAACTCATATAAATACAAATTGAAATAAAGATAATGAAGGAAAGAAAATGGGGAATTTGATCAACTTGACCCAGAGACTCACCACGCCACAACCATTGCTCATGGACACCACCACCATCGCCATCACTCACAGGCCCGGCCCTGGCCATAGGCCCACAAGGCCATGGCTTAGGGCCCTTCAAAATAGGCCTAAAAAATGGCCCCTCCTATTATAATTTAGTATAATATATTAGGTATGTTTCAAATCTAAAAAAAAAAAATTAAAAAAGCCCAAACTAACCTAAAATAAATTGATCCATTAAAAAATTAAAAGGCCCAACATTTTGACAGTAGCAACCCAACAAAGCAGAAGTTTTTTTTTTTTTTTTTAAACTAACAAAGCATCAATTTGAAAGGCCCAACAATTAATCCAATTCCTAATTCCTAACAATTAAGGGCCAACAGTTAAGGCCCAATTTTCCTAACTCTAGATTCTCTTAATCCAATTTTACCTACAGTTTGTTTGACAGCACACCACACCAGCAGCCCAACCCAAGCCAAGAAAGCAACGACGCAGCAGCACACGGACGGAGCAACAGCAGCAGCACTATAAGCACAAGTATTTGTTTTTCTTTTTTCTATTCAATTAATTAAATATTTGTCTTGTCTTTTATTCAGTTAATTACTATTATAATATTGGTATTTACATCATCAAGAAGAATTTGTTTAAGTTTAATAGTTCACATCACATAATTTAAAAGTTTTGTGTTTTGTCAAGTGGTGGTGGTACTCTTGTTTTGAATTTTTTATCTAAAAAAATATTTTGATCTCAACTCATCATGACTCTTTAAAGAAATTATCCGTCTGGATTCGCAAAAAAGAAAAAGAAGCAAAGAGTCAAAAAATTAGTCGAGAAAGATTGATTGAATGGATTAGCATTGTTATCCATTGAAAATGATTTTGCAAAAAAATTAGATTATGCAAGTATGATTGATTTATTTGCTTCTAAAAATGCAAGAAAAACAAGGATCAAGTAATACTTATTAGTTGTTGTAATGTAATGCTAAGTCTTTTTTGTGATTTTAATGTGAAGGCAATACAACAATTTGCACCTTTAGCGACCAAATTTGGCAACTAAAGTTTAGTCGCCAAAAGCCCGACCTTTACCGACCAATCTTCCTTTTGGTCTCCAATAGTTAGAATTTTAGCTACTAAAATTTTTTAGTAGCCATATATTAGTTATTGGCGACCAAAAAAAATTCAGTCGCTAAAATTCATGTAAATAGGCGACTAAAAAGGTTTTAGTAGGCGTTTGTCTATTTCTTTGGCTACTAATTCTGACTTCAGTCGGCGTATATAGCCTTTTGGCGACCAAAAAAATTTTAGTCGCCAAAAAATAGACATATTTACTAAACTATCAGTGACAAAAATAATTTAGTCGTTGTGTGGTTAATGTTTTCCAACAAAAAGAATAATTAGTAGCCAAATTACACAAATAGACATTTATTTGCCGATTAAACAGAATTTGGTCGCTAAAAGTAGGCCAAAAAAATTACAGGGAAGCTTATGAATTAGCGCGCCTGTTTCACACATATTTTTTGTATCTATTCTGTCTCACAAACACACCACTCACCACAAACCAGAGGCCAGCTCACCACCGATTGTCACTACCACCGTCGCTGGCCACCATCCGTCCCCACCGTCGCACGTGCCACCACCACCGCCGACGCCGAAATCACCACCAACACTGACGCAAATCACAGGTTTGTCTCTGTCTCTCTCTGTTCGATCCTCTGTTGGGCGTTACGATCTGGTTCTCTCTCTCTCTCTCTCTCCCTTCCCCTATTTCCCCATTTCTCACACTTCCTCTAGGGCATATATGCTTGTTTAGTTTATTTTTGTATTGATTTCGGTTAAGGGCTCATTGGTTGAAGTGTTTGATTTCTATGAAATTATGAAATTCTTCATGTCCAAAATGGGTTTGATTTTTGTTTTATGGGTTTGAGTTTTGTGTTATGGATCTGACAGAGAAGAATAATACCACAGCTGTAGTCTGTTTGATTAGCTTAAATCTGCAGCAATGCCACTGGAATGTTGCTTTGTGTTGGTATTTTTGACACCACCACCACCGCCATCACTCATAGGCCCGACCCTGGCCATAGGCCCACAAGGCCATGGCTTAGGGCCCCTCAAAATAGGCCTAAAAAATGGCCCCTCCTATTATAATTTAGTATAATATATTAGGTATGTTTCAAATCCAAAAAAATAAAAAAATAAAAAAGCCCAAACTAACCTAAAATAATTTGATCCATTAAAAAATTAAAAGGCCTAACATTTTGACAGTAGTAGCCCAACAAAGTAGAAGTTTTTTTTTTAAAAAAAAAAAAAAAACTAACAAAGCATCAGTTTGAAAGGCTCAACAATTAATCCAATTCCTAATTCCTAACAATTAAGGGCCAATAGTTAAGGCCCAATTTTCCTAACTCTAGATTCTCTTAATCCAATTTTACCTATAGTTTGTTTGACAGCACACCACACCAGCAGCCCAACCCAACCCAAGCAACGATGCAGCAGCACACAGACGGAGCAGCAGCAACAGCACTATAAGCACAAGTATTTTTTTTTTCTTTTTTCTATTCAATTAATTAAATATTTGTCTTGTCTTTTGTTCAATTAATTACTATTATAATATTGGTATTTACATTATCAAGAAGAATTTGTTTAAGTTTAATAGTTCACATCACATAATTTAAGAGTTTTGTGTTTTGTTAAGTGGTGGTGGTGCTCTTGTTTTGAATTTTTGATCTAAAAAAATATTTTGATCTCAGCTCATCATAACTCTTAATAGAAATTATCCGTCTGGATTCGCAAAAAAGAAAAAGAAGCAAAGAGTCAAAAAATTAGTCAAGAAAGATTGATTGAATGGATTAGCATTGTTATCCATTGAAAATGATTTTGGAAAAAAATTAGATTATGCAAGTATGATTGATTTATTTGCTTCTAAAAATGCAAGAAAAACAAGGATCAAGTGATACTTATTAATTGTTGTAATGTAATGCTAAGTATTTTTTGTGATTTTAATGTGAAGGCAATACAACAATTTGCACCTTCAGCGACCAAATTTGGCGACTAAAGTCTAGTCGCCAAAAGCCAGACCTTTATCGACTAATCTTCCTTTTGGTCTCCAATTGTTGGAATTTTAGCTACTAAAATTCTTTAGTAGCCATATATTATTTATTGGCGACTAAAAAAATTTAGTCGCTAAAATTCACATAAATAGGCGACTAAAAAGGTTTTAGTAGGCGTTTGTCTATTTCTTTGGCTACTAATTCTGATTTTAGTCGGCGTATATAGCCTTTTGGAGACCAAAAAAATTTTAGTCACCAAAAAATAGGCATATTTACTAAACTACCAGTGACAAAAATAATTTAGTCGTTGTGTGGTTAATGTTTTCAAACAAAAAGAGTAATTAGTAGCCAAATTAGACAAATAGACATTTATTTGCCGACTAAACAGAATTTGGTCGCTAAAAGTAGCCAAAAAAATTAGAGGGAAGCTTATGAATTAGCGCGCCTGTTTCACACATATTTTTTGTATCTATTCTGTCTCACAAACACACCACTCACCACAAACCAGAGGCCAGCTCACCACCGATTGTCACTACCACCGTCGCTGGCCACCATCTGTCCCCACCGTTGCACGTTGCCACCACCACCGCCGACGCCGAAATCACCACCAACACTGACGCAAATCACAGGTTTGTCTCTGTCTCTCTCTGTTCGGTCCTCTGTTGGGCGTTACGATCTGGTTCTCTCTCTCTCTCTCACACTCACTCTCTCTCTCTCTCTCTTTCTCCCTTCCCCTATTTCCCCATTTCTCACACTTCCTCTAGGACATATATGCTTTTTTAGTTTATTTTTGTATTGATTTCGGTTAAGGGCTCATTGGTTGAAGTGTTTGATTTCTATGAAATTATGAAATTCTTCATGTCCAAAATGGGTTTGATTTTTGTTTTATGGGTTTGAGTTTTGTGTTATGGATCTGACAGAGAAGAATAATACCACAGCTGTAGTCTGTTTGATTAGCTTAAATCTGCAGCAATGCCACTGGAATGTTGCTTTGTGTTGGTATTTTTTCTTGGAGTTTATTTTTACTCAATCCATAGGACTCTGTGAACAACTATAGTTTGATCAACTTATCTGTTATTTAGTTTGAGCAATGATTCTACTGATTTGATCAAGTTATCTATTATTTCAACTTTAAAAATATGTCTCTTTGATCAACTTGACCCAATTTTGTTTCCATCATTACGTATACGTCTTGAATATTTCTAACCGTAAATTTTCATCTATGTTTACGTTGGTTAGTGGTTTGGTATGGTTGGAAGAATTGGGCATTTGATTGAATTGATTACCCAAATTTGGAGTAGAATTGCTTACCTCAATTTATTTTATTTGGTGTAAGTAGTTTTTTTTCTTCAACTATACCGCTTTTCTATATTGAATGTGAGATAATCAAGCTTTGGCTTTGTTCTATCAACTCTTGATTAATACATGGAAGAACACAAAAGATAACTATAAAATACATCACCATCTTTAAATAATATTACAAGTTCATGATCCAAATATTCTACGTAAGAAAAGTTGGTGAAAAGAAGGATTACGAATTAGAATGGGAACAATTGGATGAACAAATATGTCAGTCTAACATGTGTTTCAATTTTCTATATCCTAGTCATTTTGTTTATAGTTTCTTGAAATTTGATGGACATGCCGAAGAATTCAAGGTTATGAGGAACCCTTGAAATAGATTAATATGCATGGCAAATAATACTAAACGAACTATTTACTTGTGATTACCTTGTAGAATAAAATCAAAAAGAGTTTTGATTATGTCAATTTGTTGTGGGCAATACCATCAAGATAATCAAAGAAATAGTTATCTATTTGACGTAATAAAATTTGTATTTGGACATCATAAAAATTCATCAAACGTTAGACCTTATTGTCTTTTTAGTATGAAATTTTTAAGAGTAGCAATTTTAATAAAGGGAAAAATATTATCTGCATCTTCCCGCCTTACAAAATAGGGAAATAGGTAAAAAATCATATGCAGCTTTAGTAATGAGTATATGTTTGGTTATTTATGTTGAAGACATCATAAATAAATGGAGATATTTGGTCAATTATTTGCTCATGTCTTGTATCATTCTTCTCATAAATTTTGCCAAATATAGTGCAAAAGTCTCATCGAACACTTGAAAGACAATACAAGGAGATTGATGCTCCATTATTAAAACAAAAATGATATTAAAGGCAAAATTGATGAAATAATGTTATTTTTATAATATTCACTAAAGTGATAGACATTTTAATTTTTATTAAATAATATAAATAAGATACATCATTATGTGTGATTTTTTTTTTTTTATAAATTTTGTTGTATTTTCTTTATAATCCTACTTCACCCAAATTGTCATATTTTATGGCCATCCTTAAAAGTCCTAGTTGGTATTTCATTAGCTTGAGTTTTGACAGAAATTTTTAGCTTATCACAATATGGATTCTTTGGTGGTCCTTTTTCTTATCCTTGTTGGGTGTGCCTTGAGAATAATTTAGAACATTCTTTTGGCACGACAACTCTTGATTACAAGTGAATTTGCTATTACCTAAAAGATACGCAATTCCATTGTTGAGTATTTTTGTTTATTTGTTGTCCATTCCTACGTTAATCTTTGCTTCACTTGTAGGGTTCAAAAAATGGACAAGAGTTGGATGATGATAACTGATAGGACAGCATTCTATGGATGCTGATATGACAGCATTCTAACAGTCACTTGTTCCTATTGGAGAGCTTGATATACATTGTTGAGCTCATTTCCAGACAACTTAAGCTTTTGAGCTTGATGTATATTATTGAGCTCATTTCCTAACATCTCAAGTTTTTGGGACTAGTGGTGATCTAATAAGTTCCCCCCTATACGATCAATACATATGGTATGTACTTGTGTCTATGTGGACCTAAGAAAGAGAGATTTATATTTTACTTTTAACTGTTTTAAATTATAATACTAAATTCCAGACCTTGTGTCCATTTCTTCTAATCGACCTTGAGATAAAGACTATGATCACTTGGACTATCTTAGCTCGAAACATCAGCGCAGAATGTTAAGTTGACCTTCTTAGCCCTGCAATCATGCATCAGGTTTCTTTACTATATATTGATTCTTTTAGCTTTGATTCTCTAAGTTAAGCTCATGCAGCTGCATTCATCTTCAAATGTGCACTCAAGTCTAAAAAACTGATGATAACCGTAGGGATATTACAATTTAAGACACTAACATTTTCATGGGATTCATCGGTCTATACTTTGGTGGTACAATTATTGTTTAGTAGAGTAATTTGTTACTTGTTAGTTTAGTTTTATGAGTTCACCTCTGCTACATGTACTGCTGGTGATGTGGGGAACTGATGTGGTTGTTATTTTTGCAATAAAACTGCTAGATCCTTTGCTGGTCTATTGAATCAGAACCTTTTAATTTTTTCTGTCATTGTATGCGTTATAGAGAAGATTTAATTGCCTTCATATCCTTATTGTACTTGTAGTTTACTGGTTTTGTCAATGGCCTGGATTTAGGAGATTAAGTGGTAGCACTAGCAGTATGTTAACTCTTTATTGTGGTTTGTTATTCTAATCTATTACAGAGAGTGACCCCATTTTAGAGTTGTTGATTTTGATTCAAGATGGCTGTTGATCCAGATACCATAGTATGTTTCATCCTATACCTCCATTTTGTAAAATATTTTATCCATATTATCGTATAGCTAACTTTGTATCTATATATTTTGTTTTAATTATATGACTCTAGTCTGCTGGAGCATTTGAAATACAATTTTCAGAAGGAAAACAAATGAAGGATTCAAACATGTATACTGGTTACATTGGAAGTACACAAAGTAGTATAAAAGTGGTGTACCACCTTGAGTCACAATCAAAAGATTTACAATGGTGGTACGAGTTTGCAATGAGTCACTGCAGCCCGTATTTACTGAGAGTAATTGGAAAGTGTCAAAGTAGTTCTGTTGGCAAAGAGTTGCTTTTCACAGAGCTGGTAGAAGGAACTCTACACGATTGGGTGAAGAAAAACCCTCTCATTGATTCTGAGTATCCTGAAAGGCTGAGTAAGCCTTTTATTGGCATATTGGGGTAGGTGTATGTCTATGTCATCTTTGCTATTTATCCCAGTAATTCATTCATTTGTTTTTTTGTCTTTTCATTCAATTTTTTTTTTTGTCATTTACTCTGTAGGGATATACTCAATGGCATCATATACTTCAGATGTACATTGAGACAACCACATGGAGAAATTTGTGCAAACAATGTCTACTTGGTTAATGGAAATGCCAAGTTGGGCAAAGCTCTAAATCCTGAGTGGTACGAGAAGACATTTGGGGATGACATTGACAAGTTCTGCGGCATGGTCAGGTCTCTCTTCAAGTCCAAAGGGTCTAAACTTCCCTTTGGTTTGGATCATTTGTGCAGATACTTGCAAAAATACATCAAATTTGAAAAGTACAGTTTTTCTTTAATTATGATTTTTTAAGTATTGTATAGTGTTTTTATTACTATTGATTCTCACACTTTTTGTTATACAGGCATTTGATGAATGCAATTAATCATCCAATCATGTTGACGCCAAATGCAAGATGCGAGTATAGGCTAGTTGCCTATCCTCTTGTAAAGCACCATCAAAATTGCCAGTTGCGGATCATGGTTAACAGGAAGTTAGGACAAGAGCTTTCACCCCAAAAAAATTCTCGATGGTCTTGGATGGAAAGAATTCATGGGAAGGTGTTTGAGACAATATTGCATTACCAACATAACCAAACACCACCTCCATCGCCTCCATCGCAGTTGCCCCCGCTGCAGTTCGGGTCTCTTACTCCTCCACAACCACAACAACAACAACAACAGATGTCTGTGCAGCCACAGCAGCAACCACCACAGACACAGCTGCCCCAAACACAGTCACAGCTGCCCCAAACACAGTCACAGCTGCCATCTCCATCAGTTGACTACAGCAATACACCCATGTCTTTCCTAAAATATAACAGACATGCAGTCACACACGTCAAAGATTATGTATGGATATATACCAACACCTTCATTTATTATTATTATTTTCTATCTTTTCAATTTGTTCTAATCTTTGATGTCTTTTGTGACCTAGGATCGTAACATAACAAATGATACTATTGATCGGACTTTGACCTCTTTCGTGCCAGAATTCATGCCTCTATTACATGAAGTTCTCACTGGGCTTGGTGTTTTTGTCAGACCTCTTCCAGTTACCATATAATGTGTGTTCTATCAGGCTTCTGGTTGCTTTTGTTGTGGATTTGAGTTCTTTTCTTCCAGAATTCAAGCCTTCCTCACCAAGCTTGGTACTTTTGTCAGATATCTTTCTAATTACCATGTAATGTCTGTGTTCTTCTATCAGGCTTCTTGTTGCTGTAAGACTTTGATTATTACTATTTTTTGGTTTAACTATCAGACTTGATTGTTATTATTTTTGTTATTAATCATATGCCGTTTGTATCTGTTGGTGACCTAACAAATGTAATATTTCTCACTTCCTTCTCTTTTCAGTTTATATGCAGTTTTGTCAATTATGTTGTATAAATTGTGGAGAATTGGTCTTGATCATTACTTTTGTCAATTATATTGTACATGGTTGGGGGTGCAAATGTTGTAATTGATGAAAATGATGGTTCTTGTAAAGACAATTTCTGTCTAGTTGCTTTTGCCTTTGATCCCACCACTGATCCAGAGGAGGGTTTGTTGGTCCCTGTCCGTGATATTCCTAGATTGTCAGGTTAAAAACAGAAATGTCAAGAAAATCAAGAAATAAAAGGCCTAGGTATTGGAGAACACAAAAAACGTAACTAGTAGGAAATGGAAATAAATCACAAAAATAGGCACGAACAGACCTTGTAACACCTCTATACTGAGAGGTTCTCCACCCAAATGTGTCAATGGACTTCCTATGAACAGGTTGCTTCAGAGTAACTTTTGCAAACCCTCTCTTCTTGGTTTCCATGACTGTGGACTCAGTTCCAGTAGGTGAGATCTGGGTTGGAGCTGTGACACAGTTTGACTGAGAACCAAGGCTCATTGACAAGCTCAGAGAGTGTAAATCCCCACAACCACCCACTGGACCACCACCTGACCCATACGCGCCACCACTATCCTCCACCACAATCCAATTTTTCAGGCAAGCAGTGATTTGGGTATTATCACAGTCTGCAAGTTGGGTCTCCCTGGTTTCTTCTTCTTTCTGCTCCTCCAATGGTGTCTGTTGGTACAACCCATCATTGCATGAGAGTCCATTGTAAGAGCATCTCCAACCCACTAGGTATATCATGCTTGTTAGTCAAAATACCTAGTATAACTCATTTTTTTCAACTCCAATGCACTAGGCATATGATTAGGCATTTTAGCTCAACTCACATTCACTAGCTACATGTAGCTAGCCTTCAAGGCTAGGCAAAATGTATTTAATCATTAGGATCATTTCCCTCCATCTTTGTTGCTGATATGGCATTTTATAAAATTAATAGTATTTAGATGAATAGCTAAAATAAAGAGCATGGTTGGAGTAAAAACATGAAATAGTTGATAGGCAAAATAAAATATATACTTTATAGTAATGTTTAAATAGGTAAAATGCCTATTACCGTTGGAGATGCTCTAATAATGCTGGTGTTGTTGAACTTCATCCATCTTTTGCTGTTGTTGTTGCCTATTGGTTTGTTGATCAGCATTTTGGTGGTGGTAGTACATGCTGTCTAAGCTTAGAGCCACTGCTTCTCTCTCATTGGTACTGTATTGGTGATGGGCTGCCATTGTTGCACCACCAAGAAAGTCCTCAAGTTTAGGGGAAGAGTTTGGCACCATCCCTTTTCAAACCTAAAAAGATTTCAAAACATAGAACACAAAGAAGAAAAGAAAAAAGGAAAGAGAAGAGAAAAGAAAGCAAACCTTGTGGTGGTGGTGGTGGTTGTGATCTACTGAGAGCTTCCATGATACAGAGAGATCCATCTGACTTGGGAGGCATTACAGACAAGGGTGAGTGAAAGCCACCATTTTCTCCAACCCCATAACAGATTGCAGAGCTGTTGAGGTGTGAAGAAGAGGAGAGATAGAAGCCAGAAGGAAGAACTAGCTGAGGTTGATGATGATGATGATTGTACTGATGATGAGGGTTTGAAGAAACCTCCATTTTCATGTAGGATGAGAGAGAGAAACCCAACCAGTTGTTATTATGACTATTGCTGCCATTGTTGTTGTCATTTGTAGACTTCATCTTCTTCCTCTATTTTCTTTCTCTCCTGCTTTTGTTCTCTGTGTTTCAAGGCAACTACTCAATCATTGGGGAGTACATAATAAACTAATCATTTCAAAGAAATCTCTTTGGTTTTTCCAACTCTTTCATATGTTAAAAAAAAAAAAAAAAACTTGGTTTTTTGTAGTCTAGCAGAGCAGAGAGCAAGAAAGAAATAAATCGCAAACAACACACTCACCAGAGCCGAGCACAAAACTCACTTCAATCTATGCACATCATCATTCTCATCCCCACAGGGGGCCATATCAGGACCAGCAAAATCCCCTTCCACCTTCAATATACCTGCAGCAGTGTTAGCCATTTGATTGTATAATAGAAAGACGAAGAGACCACTCCTTAATATGCCAATCATTAGCCTATTCAGATTTAAAATTATTCACAGATAACAATCTATATCTATATAGTAATGCTACCTAAACAAGTAAAGAAACAAGAAGAGGTGAAAGAGTTGATTGTGAGAAAGCCATAGTTGGTTAGAGACCATCTTTGCTCCTAGATTCACAAAGAAAGTTTGTAATGTTGACTATTAACAGGGGATGCCAAATGCTTTATAGGCAAAAAAATGTTGGTGCAATGCAAAGCCTACGAAGAAAGTAAATGTTGCTTTATAGGACAGAATTTTGCTAATTTTGCTGATGTGTCACCATCTTATTGGTTGTCTAGCAAATCCATGGTGTATGAATTAGCTGTGAAAATTTTGGTCTCAACCACAAATCAGATGGTGGTTGTTAACATGATCCTCATAATAATAACAACAGGAGTAGTGTTATATAAATTAGAATTTCTAGATATATATATATATATAACAAATGATATGAATTTTTGTGTGATATTCCTAGATTGTCAGGTTAAAAACAGAAATGTCAAGAAAATCAAGAAATAAAAGGCCTAGGTATTGGAGAACACAAAAACGTAACTAGTAGGAAATGGAAATAAATCACAAAAATAGGCACGAACAGACCTTGTAACACCTCTATACTGAGAGGTTCTCCACCCAAATGTGTCAATGGACTTCCTATGAACAGGTTGCTTCAGAGCAACTTTTGCAGACCCTCTCTTCTTGGTTTCCATGACTGTGGACTCAGTTCCAGTAGGTGAGATCTGGGTTGGAGCTGTGACACAGCTTGACTGAGAACCAGGACTCATTGACAAGCTCAGAGACTGTAAATCCCCACAACCACCCACTGGACCACCACCTGACCCACACGCGCCACCACTATCCTCCACCACAATCCAATTTTTCAGGCAAGCAGTGATTTGGGTATTATCAGTCTGCAAGTTGGGTCTCCCTGGTTTCTTCTTCTCTCTGCTCCTCCAGTGGTGTCTGTTGGTACAACCCATCATTGCATGAGAGTCCATTGTAATAATGCTGGTGTTGTTGAACTTCATCCATCTTTTGCTGTTGTTGTTGCCTATTGGTTTGTTGATCAGCATTTTGGTGGTGGTAGTACATGCTGTCTAAGCTTAGAGCCATTGCTTCTCTCTCATTGGTACTGTATTGGTGGTGGGCTGCCATTGTTGCACCACCAAGAAAGTCCTCAAGTTTAGGGGAAGAGTTTGGCACCATCCCTTTTCAAACCCAAAAAGATTTCAAAACATAGAACACAAAGAAGAAAAGAAAAAAGGAAAGAGAAGAGAAAAGAAAGCAAACCTTGTGGTGGTGGTGGTGGTTGTGATCTACTGAGAGCTTCCATGATACAGAGAGATCCATCTGACTTGAGAGGCATTACAGACAAGGGTGAGTGAAAGCCAACATTTTCTCCAACCCCATAACACATTGCAGAGCTGTTGAGGTGTGAAGAAGGGGAGAGAGAGAAGCCAGAAGGAAGAACTTGCTTAGGTTGATGATGATGATGATTGTACTGATGATGAGGGTTTGAAGAAACCTCCATTTTCATGTAGGGTGAGAGAGAGAAACCCAACCAGTTGTTATTATGACTATTGCTGCCATTGTTGTCATTTGTAGACTTCATCTTCTTCCTCTATTTTCTTTCTCTCCTGCTTTTGTTCTCTGTGTTTCAAGGCAACTACTCAATCATTGGGGAGCACATAATAAACTAATCATTTCAAAGAAATCTCTTTGGTTTTTCCAACTCTTTCATATGTTTAAAAAAAAAAAAAAAAAAAAAAAAAAAAACTGGTTTTTTGTAGTCTAGCAGAGCAGAGAGCAAGAAAGAAATAAATCGCAAACAACACACTCACCAGAGCCAAGCACAAAACTCACTTCAATCTATGCACATCATCATTCTCATCCCCACAGGGGGCCATATCAGGAACAGCAAAATCCCCTTCCACCTTCAATATACCTGCAGCAGTGTTAGCCATTTGATTGTATAATAGAAAGACGAAGAGACCACTCCTTAATATGCCAATCATTAGCCTATTCAGATTTAAAATTATTCACAGATAACAATCTATATCTATATAGTAATGCTACCTAAACAAGTAAAGAAAGAAGAAGCGGTGAAAGAGTTGATTGTGAGAAAGCCATAGTTGGTTAGAGACCATCTTTGCTCCTAGATTCACAAACAAAAGTTTGTAATGTTGACTATTAACAGGGGATGCCAAATGCTTTATAGGCAAAAAAATGTTGGTGCAATGCAAAGCTTACGAAGAAAGTAAATCTTGCTTTATAGGACAGAATTTTGCTAATTTTGCTGATGTGGCACCATCTTATTGGTTGTCTAGCAAATCCATGGTGTATGAATTAGCTGTGAAAATTTTGATCTCAACCACAAATCAGATGGTGGTTGTTAACATGATCCTCATAATAATAACAGGAGTAGTGTTATATAATTAGAATTTCTAGATAAATATATATATATATAACACAAATGATATGAATTTTTGTCATATTTTAAAAAATGTCACCACAACATTATTTTTGTCAAGAATTTCTTATAACATTCCATTCCTATGTTTATCGTTTTTGTATAAATACACATTAATTTTATTATAATATATATGGCAGAATGGTGCCGTGCCACGTCATGATTAGCCCAGCACATATTTTAAGCTCCTTGTTGAAGTTGGTGGGAAGATGATGTGGCTTCCAACCGTTCAGTTGTGCCGTGGCAAATCATATCACTTAATCTTATTAATTCATTAAATACTTCAATAAATGTCTAGGATTGACGATGACAGTCTTAGGGTTATGGGTTCAAATACTTAACAACTTAGGCATGATTAAAAATACTAGGATTGTTATATATTATTTAATTTTTTTTATCAAATTATATAATAAGATATTATTTATTTTTATTAAATATTTTAATAATTATGAATCCAAAAATATATATATTTTAACAATTAAATTTACATAAGAGAATTAATTATTAATATTCATGTAAAAACTGACATATATATATATATATATAAAATCAATCATATATAATATTTCTCTAAAAATATTAACCAGTGTGTCCAAAATCCCAAGCGTTTTTTTCGTGGAAGCAAACTAAATTGAAAAGTCCAACGCAACGAGGCTGGACAAAGACAAGTTAATTAAACTGTTTGAACTTGCTCTTTACAATTAAGGCCAAACAATTTGATTATACTTAAAAATTAATCATGTTTATATTTATTTTTGATAAATAAAAAAATGTTTAATACGCATATATGTTTTAAATTTTGTTTTGAAAATAAGGGAGTAATCAAAAGTAATTGCTGACAACCGGATATAGTGTTAGAGGAGATTTTCGGCAGGAGGCAACCAAAAGTAGTTTCCAGCAAGATGTGGTTATCAGTGCTTGGAGGCGATTTCCGTCAATGGCCAATAGTTGTTAGCGACCAAAGGTAGTTGTCGATCGTGAGAGATGGAGGCGATTTCCGTCAATGGCCGATAGTTGTTAGCGACCAAAGGTAGTTGTCGATCGTGAGAGATGGTGGCTAGAGGGGATGCTAGAGGAGATTGTTGGCGATTGTGGCCGGAGGTGGGGTGAGAGTGGCCAGATGTGATGCCCGATGGTGGTGATGAGGAATAGGTGGCTTGAAGGAATTGAAGAGAGAAAGAAATTTTATTTTTCTAAACTTGTGAAACTAATTTGTTTTAAGTTAAGAGTTTAATAAATTTTGTAAACTACTAACAATTTTAAAAAAATGAAAATAAACATCAAATAATTTTTTGTTTACAACTTTCAAAATTTTATAAATATATATAAACAAAAAAAATGCAAGCTTAGTCAATCATAGTTTTTTTTTTTAGATAGGAAAAGCAATTACAAAGAAATAGGAACCTCAGAAGCCACCAACATCAGTAAAGAGAGAGGGACCTCCTCCATCCAAACTCGTGGTGAATCAAAATCAAAGGCTAGCCTACTTGAACAATGTGTCACAGAATTGCCTTCTCTATAAACATGCGAGACCTATGAAGAATGGAATCGTAAGAGTAGCACCTGAGCAACACCCATCAAATGACCATAACAAGACAAGTTTTTCGTCTTGCCTTGAATTGCAGACACCACATTAAGAGAATCGTCTTCAAGCTGAATATTACTCGAGCCCAAATCACAACCCAATTGAAGCGCTTTTATTGCACCCAATGCTTCCACACAATCATAATTTGTTAATAATTGCAAAAATGTAAATGAGGACACGTGTAGTTTCGAACATGGTTAAGTTATTCTCACAATTACATCTGTACGAGAGTTATAACTAACATTGTAAATGAGGACACGTGTAGGCACAACGGTTGAAAGGAATCTTGAACCACTAAAGACCACTTATCAACATGTGAAGACCAAACTATATAAGGTTGACATGTTCAATTCATTAGGGAAATCAATACCCGAATCCTAATTCCTAGCTTTCTTTTCAAGCTTTCTTCTCTAATTTATTTGTTGGAGGGTCTTTAGTTTACACTACACCAATACCATGTGAGATTCACTACTTCTTTTATCCATTTCAGGTCATGACATCATCAATAGTAATTTAACCCCAAGTGGTGAGAGGCGACAAATTTAGTTTCACAACTTCTTTTAAGTCAACTTTTTGATTTAAAAAAATAGAGAAAAATCAAAGATAAAAAAAATAAGAAAGATTAGTCTAAGGTCCATTTTCCATTTTTAGTAATAGGAGAGATCTACAATATTATTTTATGATGTCTAAGATCCCTCAACCTCACACCCATGTATTACAGAGAAATTTGATATACCTCACGGCTTCAAACCTTCACCTCTCTCTCTCTCTCTCTCTCTCTTCTCTCTTTCAGACTCATGCCTCACATCTTCTCTCTTCTCGCTGTTCTTCTCTCTCTCTCTCGTCGATCCAACTCGATCAATCTAAG
Source organism: Camellia sinensis (assembly GCF_004153795.1). Lineage (NCBI taxonomy): Eukaryota > Viridiplantae > Streptophyta > Magnoliopsida > Ericales > Theaceae > Camellia > Camellia sinensis. Next base: position 1,275,604 of record NW_021024904.1, on the reverse strand, counting down.
AAGCCCTATGTCAAGAACTCCTCGGCAACTCTTGCTCCGATTGAACCGCTATGTGAAGGTCTTCCACCATGGCTCGACGACAATCTCCGACCACTCTCGAAGCTTCTTCAGAGCATTGATCCCCCGATCCCATCACCTCTCCTCCTCCTCGCTACGGTCCATGAAGAAAACCATTAAGAACAATTACGGTTAGATGTTAATCAATCAGAGGTAGAGAATTTTGTGGTTCAGGTGGCTCCATCACCCATCCAAGAATGCGCACCAGATGTTCCAGAAGGCAGTTTTCAATTAGCAGTTATAAATAGTGATCACGAGAAACCAGGATCAAGTGGTAGTTTCAATGATGCTTCCATAAAAAACATCTTTTCTGGTGAAATGGTTGATTTTGAGGATGAGCCTACCTTGAACACTGTGGTTACTTGATCTGGGCAAGTTTGTAGAATTGATCTGCTTGAGGATATCATTGAAGATGCAAAAAATAACAAGGTAGTCTTTCTAGTTTTTCAATTTGTTTACTATGATCATAAGCTACTAATAGTGCAAGTTTACAGAAATTCTTCCTTATTTAACTTTTTGTTATTAGGAACCCTTCCTTATAATCTCAAGGTAGTGAAAACAAAACTACCTTGCTATTAAACCTTTCTCAATACTCTATGTAAGAAATTTGTGCTAAAATTTCTCTGGTTTGGTTAATTTTCTCTGCCTTGTTTAATTTTTACTGTGGTGTTCAATTTTCTCTGGATAGATAGAGGGATTTGAATGTTGATCTAGAGAAATTTGATGTTAGTCCAGAGAAATTTGAATATCAGTCCAGAGAAATTTGTGAAAGGGTTAAGGGTTTTTTATGTTAGTCCAAAGATCCAGAGAAATTTGAATGTTAGTTCAGAGAAATTTGAAAAAGGTACAAGGGTTTTTTATGTTAACCCAGAGATCTAGAGAAATTTGATGTTAGTCCAGAGAAATTTGAATGTTAGTCCAGAGAGATTTGAATGTTCAAGGTCTTAAACCCAGAGAATTTCCAAGGATTGCTTTGTATGTTGAATTCATTATGAATATAGACATAAATATGGTTATTGGATCAAGTCTCTTTTTGTAGTATAAGAATAATGTTGGATCATGTAGCGATCTCGGTTTTGACCTGTCTCTCTGGGGTGTTTCGGGCTCGGGTTGGTTTGATTTTGAATGGTGTTACGTATCTTAGTTCCCTATATTCCCCTTATTTTGGTTATCAGGTTGTAGCGGTGTGTTTGGAACAGGTAATGTCTCATGTTTGTATCAGGTTGTAGCGTATCTTTCATGTGTTTGCCACTTCGCTGACTATATCGGGGATTGAGCTGCTCGGTCAGCTTACGGGGGTCCAAGGGGCAGCGCCCCTTGACGGATCCGAGGGCAACGCCTTGGTGGGGTCGAGGGACAGCGCCCCGAAGCAAAAATGCAAAATGTATTCGAAGTTGCTTGTCCGCTCGAGCGGCCGTTTATGCGCTCGAGCGGAGAATGTTTGGTTCTAGAAGTTTGACCTGTCTGCAAAAGTACTGGGAAAGTGTATTCAACGCTCGAGCGGGGCTTTCCATGCTCGAGCGAACCATGTTATATCAGTTCGTGAATTTGATATTTCAGATCACTTTTGTATATCTCTCTCTGTAAAAACATTATCTCTCCCTTTTCTCTCTATATTTCTCTACACAAACTAGATCAAAAACCTTGATTTCTCAAGATCCATTTGAGTTTTGCTATTGCTTCTTCATCAAAGTGGGTTATCATCTCAAGGGCTTCGTTGTGCGCGGTGAAGATCGAATTTCAACACTGTTGATTTTGGGGGTTTCATCTCATTTCTTCTTCAAAACTTAAGGTAGGGATTTTCTTAGAGTTATATATATATATATATATATTTGCAAGATCTATATGATTTTCGAAATCATCTTTTGATAGTTTTGAAAATTGATTGTTGATTTAAGAAGTTGAGCGATTTGGAAAGTGAGTTTGTCTCTTGTTCTTTTAAAATGATCTTATGGGTTTTGATTTTCGTTGATTGAAAAAAAAAATGATTTTGAAAAGTTTTCTTTTAAAAGATTTGAGTTGTATAGTTTTGGTGAGAAAACCTAGAATTTGGAGATTTTTTTAAAAGAGACTGAAAATCATGAATGATATTGTTATATTTATTTTGTGTCAAAATAAATAGATGTTTGGAAAATTTCTTATTTATATTTATATAAATGATGAATTTCAAGGAATATGAGAATTGTTGTTCATTTTAGAAATTATTGTTTAAAATGTTGAAATAGTCTTGAAATGACTAATTGTTGAGGATACTTGAGAAGAGGGAATTGTGTTATTCCTTGGATGATGAATTGGAATAAAAGTATTTATATTCATCTTGTGTTATTGGCATAACAATTCATTTGATTACATTAAACTTTGAAAGTTGATTTGAAAACTTGCATTGACAAAAGAATGTTGAGAAACAAGTTTTCATGGAATGATTTTGGGGTAAATACGTTGGTAAGTCTTGATAGGTGGTGTAGATGATATTGAATAAGTTGGCCTGAGAGTTCAAGGTGAAAGACTGAAAACTAGCGCGGATAGATGTCGAGCCTTCCGATTAATACCGGTAAAAATAACAATTTGGTAGTACTTGTATAGTCTACTTGCAGACACCGACCTAGGGATTACCAGAGTCATATTTACCGCCCTTAAAATAAATTGTTAAGTTTTGAACAATTGAAATTGTATGACATCATTGAGCATGATGGCTTTCAAAAGATGAAAATGTGATTTGTCTTCAAAAAGGGCATAGCATGGCAGTGCATTTCATCTCATGAGACTTGTATAAAATGTATATATTTTGTTAAGAATTTTCTACTGGGCTTTATGCTCACCCTACGGGATTTTTGTACAGGACAAGATGTGGTGATGCCGCCTAACTAAAGGCGAGGAAATGTGTGTTGAAAGTACGAGACTCTCATTTTGCTATGACTCTGTGTGTAAGCCAAGGGCTGTATGTGTGTGGATTTAAATAACCGTTTTGTGTAACTAGGCTCAAGCCTTGGAAACTTGTAAACCCTTGGGGGTATTTATTTGTTTATTTACTTATTATTGGATTAATGTATTATTGCATGAAGAACTATTGTATCATGTAATGTAAGTTTGGAGATTTATATTCGGTTTTCCTTGAAAGAGCCATAATTGTTGTATTATCATTTGGGCTAGAAATTTGGGGCGTTTTAGATCAAATCACCGAAGCCATCAAACTACAGACAACACAAGTGAATTTCTCTAGTTTGAGGGGATTTTCTCTAGGGTTGAGTAAATTTCTCTGGGGTGGAGAGGGAAATTTCTCTTGGTTGAATCCAGAGAAATTCTCTGGTAAGATTTTCTCTGTGAATATGCATCCAAATCACTGAAACCATCAAACTGTAGACAACACAAGTGAATTTCTCTGGTTGGAGGAGATTTTCTCTGGGGTTGAGTAAATTTCTCTGGGATAGAGACAGAATTTTCTTTGTGATGTGTCCAGAGAAATTTGAAATTTTCTCTGTGATGTGTCCAAAAAAATTCTTTGGATCGAACTTTTTCTGAATCGATGTTGAGGGACCTTCGACATTATGAAAATATTGAGTATCTTTTATGTTATAAAATCTTAATATCAGAGACCTTAAAAAATAAAGAAAAATCATGTTGGTTCGAAATCTAATAAGTGGATAAGCGTAAGTGGCTGATTCACTGAGCCCACAATGCTCAGGCAGACCCATCATATTCATAGCATGTGACATTATTATTTTGGCATTAATCATTATAGATGATGTTAAGTAGTTGGAAAAAAAAAAAAAACTAAATTGCCAAATGATTTGGCTTATTTGAGCCTTTGTGGGGCTTCTTTTTTTTTAACTCAAAGAAAGGCTTATTCTTTGAGCTTTTTCAACATTTTTAAGTGAAAAAAGGGCTTCCAAACTAAGAATTTACAGTGCAAAAATAAAAAATAAAAACCTCTACCATCATTAATTCCCAACATCCATAATTTATAAATAAATAAAAAATGACAAGGAAAAAATTGAAAAATTAGTCTCTAATTTTTTTTTGCAAGTGAACAAGTCAGGAGGATGACATTATTAACTATCGAATTAAAATGTATCTTTTAGGCCCACTTGTTTTAGTGGAATTTTATTTTCATTTTCTATATAATCAAAGGCCATAGTTGAGAGAGAGAGAGATTGTCACATTTATAATAAATAAGATTTAAACTCTTAACTTTACTAAAAGAGTTATGATATATATTCTTTGTTTGACAACAAATTAAAAAATTATATTTTAAAAAAAAATTTGGACTTCAGTGAAGTTTTGTAAAATTTGTGTCAAAATTTAAAAAATAAATTACATTTTTGTTAATAAAATGCAATGTTTTTGACTAATTCAAACAGTTATTGTTAGAAACTCACAAAACTTTTTTTTTTTTTTTTGAAAAACAAACTAAAAATTCATAATTTAAATCTCTAAATTTATTTATTACTTATCCTTATTTTTTCTCTTTTCCTTCACATAATTGTGTTGATCTGGTGAACAACAAATGCTCTTAACACGAGATTTTTTTCGAGAGAGTCAGATTTTTTAGTAGCCTAACGAAGCTCTTCACGGCGAACAAAAGTAAAAGCATTACGGACACTGGGAAAAGGATCTTGAGCCAAGACTTGACTTCGAACCTGGTCCAAACTAGGATCAAGACCAGCCAAAAAATCATAACGATCCTTCTCAATCTTCTCTTTTTGGGTGGTAGCATCTGTGGCACACTTCATTGCACTCGGACGAAGGTAGTCCAATTCCTGCCAAATAAGTTGAAGAGAACCATAGTAATCAGCCACAGACTTACCATTCTGGCGTGTCTCATGAGACCAACATCGGAGTTCATACATCTGTGAAGCATCCTTGCCCACAAAATAGGTTTGGGAAACCGCATCCCAAACATCATGAGCAGTAGGGAGATGAAGAAACACAGCCCTAACATTAGAGGTCATTGAATTAAGAAGCCAAGATTTAACCATGGCATTATCCGCCAACCAAGTAGAGTAAGCAACATTTGTTTCATTGGGTTTAGGTTTTTTTTTTTTTTCAGTTAAATACTGCACTTTTCCTCTTCCTGTGATATACATCTCTACGTTTTGAGACCACGTGGAGTAATTTGAGCCATCCAATTTGTCTGGGGTGATTTGTAGAGACATGTTGTCCTTCTGCACAGTCACAATAGTCAGAGAAGGGGTAGCAACAGAGTTTTCATCATCCATGTTGAGAGTAAATGGGAAGAATAGCAGTAATTGACAAAAAGATTGCACAATAGCGGCTGTAAAGCAGTTTCCAGCAATAGTGGCAGCGGCAAACTTTTCAGACCAAATCGAAATTGGTCGGATAATATGTTAGGGTAAAAATCGCTAGAAAAAAAAGAGAGGAAAAGTTTTAGGATCAATGCTCTGATACCATGCTGGAATATAGCAGATTGTTTTATTCTTCTCCAATATAGAGGTATATATAGCTATACAAGGCAATACAGAAAAGGAAAAGATTTACAATTAACTAATACAACTAATCTAATTAACACAATTCGAGAGCTTAAGAAGCCTCCATACTCATCTACCAAAGCTTGGGGAACATCAAAATGAAGAAGAGTCACAAAGGGCTTTATACCTGCATATATAATTTAGGACAAACATATGTCTTCACATCAGAATATATATATATATATATATGCATTTTGACTTGTTAAATAGATTATGAAGAGTTGAGGTTGAATCAATAACCATTGACAAGAAGCTTATCTATGAGGTTGTTGTAGTATTTGATTCCTTCTTCCTTCACAACTCCACTCAACCTTCCATCTAATAATTCCAAATTTTGAAAAGAAAAAATAAATAAATAGAAACCAAATAAGGATCAATCGATTGAAAGGATTATAACATTCCATTGAGATATCAGATGTTTTAAGATATTTTGATTAAACAATGGAAACACATGATATTTGGGATTCCTACAACCAACATTTTTTTTTTCATTTGTACATTTTTCTTTTCTTTTCTTTTTTCTTTATTTTCTTTCATTATGTTTATGTTTTCAATTTTGTGGCCCAATATTCCTCTATCATATTTTTAAGAGCAAAATACCAAAGACAAACCCTCAAGGTTTGATGAACATACCAAAAAAAAATCTATCCTGTGATTTGAAAAGGAGTCTTGTCAATAACTATTCATTGGCAATTCGTTACAAACCAAATAATGTCAAAAAGTTTAAAATTTCAATACACATTTGACATAATTTCATACATTTTTTTACTATATGTTTTTAAATATTTTCACATATTTCAATATATGAACATTACCTAATGCATTTCCCTTTCAAAAAATTGAAAAAGAAAAAAGAAAAAAAATGAGGTTTGAAGTTTACAGTCACTTATAAACCATCTAAGTTAAGGAAAAAAATTGTTCCATGTCAAACATTTTTTAGTGCCATGTTCCAAAAGGGAGCCTATGTTTACACCACAAATTCTTCTTCTTACACCTACCTTCTTTTCATACTCATTTAAAACTTGGATTTTTTTTCCTCTTTTCACCCTGTATTTCCTAAATACTCTCATATCTAACCTTGCATGTTTTCTTGACGTTTCTAACCCTCCAAACCCTAACCCACAACCTATCCCACAACCAGCACCACTTCCAACCACCACCCTAGTCCCTCTCCTATATATATGCCACCCACTTCTCCACCACCATGATACCTACTAGCTTTCTTGCTGGCCTCCACCCCCTCCTCTCATAATCGCGAAACCCCAATTGACTTACCTTTGCAAATCATGTATGAGAGAGACAGACAGAGAGACTTTTAAGGGGGGAGGCCTAGGGTATTCAAATCTAAAGGTTTATGGGTTGAGAGTGGTAGTGTTTGGTGGTTGTAGGGTTTCATAGAAGATGGGATGTTAGAAAAGGGCTAGGGTGTCAAGATGGCGGGACAGGAGTTGACTGGGGAAAGGGTGGTGGAGACAAGGTTTGAGGGAGTCAATGAGCTAGTAGTGGGTGTGATGGAAGAGGAATGGTATAGTTACAAATGGCAGCAATAGGTGGGGGAGAGGGTGGTGTCAATGGTTGATGGGTTGGGAGGGGTGGTGGCAGTACGCACTAACAAGTGAGCTGGTAGCAAGTAGCATGGGTTGGTAGAGGAGTTTTTTTGTTTTAGATTTAGAGTTTTTGTTTTAAAAGTCAGTTTTATTAAGGGAAATTTACTCGGAAATTCCATCCCAAAAAATTATGTTTTGGAAAGTCCTATGAATTTTTTTGTGGACAATCAGAGTCTTATTGAATTTGGAAATATACACCGTGAGATCATTTCACTATATTTTTTGGAGATTCTAGGGTGAAATATACTACGTTTAGTTTCCAAATGTTGGGTATGAACTTTTGCCAAATGTGTCATTCTTAAAATGTGACAATGAGACATTATTATTAAAATGCCAATTGTGTCATTCTTAAAATGTGATAATGGGACAATAATTCTAGTGTGCATTATTGTCTTATTAAACTTTTGTCAAATGTGTTATTCTCAAAATGTGACAATGTGACCTAATACGACAACTACGATTTTGCAATTTGAAATATCATATTCACATACACATTTTATGTTTCTAAATGTGGATATGTTTCATTTGAAAATTTTTGATGTTAGATAAGACTTTTTGGATTATAAGAATATCTGGGATTAAGTGGGTCATAAGTTATGGATATAAAATTTAATAGTCCATGCCCCTTTTTACAAATTGACAAAGTTGTAATAAAAAGGATTGAAAGTGGGGGGTGTATTGAGCTTGAGAAATTTATTTATAAATTTTATAGCCCAATAAATTCACAAAATATTCTTGTATTCCACCTAATCCCATACATTTGAAATCCAGTAGGTCTTTTTTCCTATATTAGAAGTATTATGTGGACTATTTTACCCTTATAAGCTTTTATTGTAATATATATATATATATATATATAATACTGTATATAAATATAGAAGATTATTATTTTTAATATTTTATTTACCTCAATGTGAGGAATTCACTTGATTAAAGATCTTTACCATTATTTTACAATAAGGTCTTATCATGAAATAACATTTGGAAGAGAATGTTAGTTATACATGTAGACCAATGATAGAGATGATGATGGACTCGCCACAAAGATAATCATAAATCGACAATGAACAGTCGTTTTTTTGCTATTGTTATACATAAAACATAATCTCTTCGTCAGTTTGTGTAGTCATTGATATTGTGTAGTTTATTTGCTTATATTATGCCGGCGTTGATTATATACATATTTTTTTCTAAAAAGGTGCGTTAATATATATGAAATATTTGATGATTTTTTTATATATTGTTTAATGATTTGTTATATATTGATTGTTGTTATGGTTTTTGATTGAGCAATTATTTTTATTGTCATTGAATAATCGAAATAGTCGATTTTTACTTTTTTAAATTTTGTTTCATGTTTTCACATTGCAGTGTGAATGTTCACATTGGTATGAGTTTAGTTTTTTTTAAGGAAAATTGTATGTTAATTATAAACTATGAACATTTACATTGTATTTTGGTATGAATATTATTTTTCTAAAAGTCAGTTGTATGTTTGTTATTTTTATTATTACACTTGTTGGTTAAACAATCATTTTTGTTACCATTGAACAATCGAAGTAGTCAATTTTCACTTTTTTGATTTTTTTTTTTTATGTTTTCACATTACAGTGTGAATGTTTACATTGGTATGAATGTAGTTTTTTAATATGTTAATTGTAAATTGTGAATATTCACATTGTATTTTGATATGAGTTTTATTTTTTTGAAAATTAGCTTTATATTTGTTATTTATTGTAAACATTCACATATATTTTGTTTTTTTCGAAGATTAGTTGTATATTAAGAGTCAGATTAGCACGAACATAGTATGTACATAGAGATGTAAATATTTAGGGTGAATTACACTAACAGGCCCTATAGTTTGGGACTTGTGTCATTTTGGTCTCTGACTTTTCAATTGTGACACATTTGACCTTAAATTTTGAATCTTGTTTCAAATAAGGACAATTGAAGATACTATTGGATTTTTCAAGGGCAAAATCGTCAATTTGATAAAATATAAATTAATTTGACAAAAATAAATGTTAAAAATTATTTTTGAATTTTTAAAAATTATTTCTACCTACTAAAGATAAAATTATATAGAATTGATAAATCTTTTAGACATTTATTTCTTTTTTTTTTACCAAATTAATTTTTATTATGTATTTGGATGATGATCATGTAAAATTAATTTTTAAAAATTAATCATGTAATTTTTATTAATTTTTATCAATTTTACATAATTTTATTTTTGGTGGGTAGCAATAATTTTTAAAAATTTTAAAATATTTTTTTGACATTTATTTTTGTTAAATTAGTTTATATTTTATCAAATTGACAATTTTGTCCTTGAAATTAAGCAATGGTATGTTAATTGTCTTTATTTGGAACAAGATTCAAAATTTAGAGTCAAATGTGTCACAATTGAAAATTCAGGGACTAAAATGACACAAGCCCCAAACTATAGGAACTATTAGTGTAATTTACCCAAATATTTACATTAATTTTGTAATACAAATAGGTAGTTGTATTCAATGTTAATGGTCACACACTCATATAACATTGAGTGTGTGTGTGGCTCCATAAGGAGGTGTTATTTATTAGCACGTATTTGTAATGTGAAAATTCATATCAACATTTAGTGAGAGATTTTTAAAAGGTAGATGATTTAGGATATTGAGAATGTGAGAATTTTTTTCTGTGGATTAAGGGAGAGGTTTTTTCTCCTAGAATAAGAAGCGTTTTTCTCCATGGAATAAGGGAGAGATTTTCTCCTTGAGATGAGGAGATTTTTTCTAGAATGATGCGACACTTTCTCCATGGAATAAGGGATAGATTTTCTCCACTAAATAAGGAATTATTTTTTTTATTGTGTATTAATTTCAAAATAGAAACAAGTGCAGAAAGTTAGAATGATGATCTAGTCATATTACACCAAATAGGACTTCATAGAATATTAAAAAAGAATATAAGTTAGATGGAACATAGGTCTTTAAGAATCGGATTTGCTAAAAAAGAAACCTCCCATTTGAGCTTCAATGAGACTTGTAAGAATATTTATAAGAAATAATACCTAACGAAAATAAATGGATTTGGGCATACCTTTTTTACTCAAACTGAATTTATGGATTATGTAGGTGAATCATGTACAATAGTAAGGTAGAACTATTAGAGAATTACCCAAGCTATTCATAGTACAAAGGTTATTATGTGTTTCTATGGAGAGAGAAGAAAAATAGAGAAGACTCTAGGAGACTGATACAGTTAAAATTATCCACAACTCTATCTCTTCAACAGATGAGATAGTGAGCCAATCACACTTATCCCCAAGATAAGTTAATCCAAGTCCACTTTGACTAGGTCTTTATGAGCCTTGGGTCATGTCACCATGAACGACCGAATCGGGGTGAGGTTCTAAACCCGACCCAAATTCTAACAAGACTAAACACTAAAATTGCCTTCATAACCAAGATTAAAAAGTCTAAAAGTTAAATATGTATTGAATTCATGGAAAACTACATTATTTACCGATGAAGATGTTTTTAAAATTTGACATCGATAAAAGTTAAAACCTATTTGCCTTTAATCCTAGTGACGCCAATATATGGTTGATTGCGATCCAACCCCAAATTTCAGGAGGATTTGTTATTTTTTACACCACAAGTATTTTTTGCATGTTATCAAACGTTAAGGGCTGGTTTTATTTTATATTGTTCTTTATCTTCCATTTACAATAAAAACGTTTCATATTTCTAATCACTTAGATATACACATGAAATAAGAAGAAGAAATGTAATACTTGGCAATATTCTTGACCAGAAGATTGAGAATCTGTAAGTAGGGACGGACGCAGGATTCTAATATTGGGGGGGCGAGTGTATATGCAATCAAAAAATGTGTAATGAGCATGTGATATACAATATCAATTTCTACTCAAATATCACAAAAATATATAATTAGATGTTCCATTCATCATATATAATTACAAAATATTATCAAAATATAATTGGATATGTTCTAATAAATCCATATTAATTTTCAAAAAAGCAACTATTTGCTTTACATATCTACTTAGGCATCTAAAGTTGTACTCGACGTTCTTTCATAATATAAAAATCATTTATGATGGAATCTACATCAAAATCTCGAGCAATGTCTTTGTCAACATATGTTAACAAGTAGCTTGAAAGAAAATCATTCTCCATCCTGTTACGCAATCTAGTCTTTACAATTTTCATGACTAAAAATGCACGTTCTATTATCGCCGTAGAAACTGAAGAAAATGCACCCTTGACCACGAATATTTTGTACGTTTTGCGAATTCTTTTCCAGCTTTCATATCTCACACACACACACACACAGAGAGTAAAGTGGAGAAAAGGGCTTAAACAATTAGGTTAATAAGAATTTGGGAACATTTTCAAGCGTGAGACAGGTTACACGTGAGTAGTATTTTTATTTTTTTTATTTAGTTATAACCAAACAATTAAAAAATTTGGTCCTAATCAGACAAAAAGACTTCAACATATTAACAAGTAAATTCTCAATTATTTTAACATCACTGAATTTAAAATAAAAAGTAATTATACTTAAAAAAATTATTATTATTATTATTTTTAGTATTTATCAAAAAATAATTAAATTTTTAAATTTTAAAGTCGAAAATTTAGGGGTGGTGGTTCTTAAATTTTTTGCAAAAATTTTGGAGTGGCGAACCTATATAATTTTAAAATATTTGTAATTTTAATACTATATCTAAGGGATATTTTCAAAACTTTGGGGGGTGCCCCCCCGCCCCCCAAAAAAAAAAAAGTTTTGAAAGAAAATCATTTATGATGGAATCTACATCAGATCATTTATCATGGAATCTACATCATGAAAGAAAATCACTTTGGGGGGTGCCCCCCAAAGTTGTACTCAACGTTCTTTCATAATATAAAAAGCATTTATGATGAAATCTATATCAAAATCTCGAGCAATGTCTTTGTCAACATATGTTAACAAGTAGCTTGAAAGAAAATCATTCTCCATCCTGTTACGCAATCTAGTCTTTACAATTTTCATGGCTAAAAATGCACATTCTGTTATCGCCGTAGAAACTGAAGAAAATGCACCCTTGACCACGAATATTTTGTACGTTTTGCGAGTTCTTTTCCAGCTTTCATATCACACACACACACACAGAGTAAAGTGGAGAAGCGGGCTTAAAGTGGAGAAAATGGCTTAAACAATTAGGTTAATAAGAATTTGGGGACATTTTCAAGCGTGAGACAGGTTACACGTGAGTAGTATTTTTATTTTTTTTATTTAGTTATAACCAAACAATTAAAAAATTTGGGTCCTAATCAGACAAAGACTTCAACATATTAACAAGTAAATTCTCAATTATTTTAACATCACTGAATTTAAAATAAAAAGTAATTATACTTAAAAAAATTATTATTATTATTATTTTTAGTATTTATCAAAAAATAATTAAATTTTTAAATTTTAAAGTAGAAAATTTAGGGGGTGGTGGTTCTTAAATTTTTTGCAAAAATTTTGGAGTGGCGAACCTATATAATTTTAAAATATTTGTAATTTTAATACTATATCTAAGGGATTTTTTCAAAACTTTGGGGGGTTCCCCCCCCAAAAAAAAAAAAAGTTTTGAAAGAAAATCATTTATGATGGAATCTACATCAAATCATTTATCATGGAATCTACATCATGAAAGAAAATCACTTTGGGGGGTGCCCCCCAAAGTTGTACTCAACGTTCTTTCATAATATAAAAAGCATTTATGATGGAATCTACATCAAAATCTCGAGTAATGTCTTTGTCAACATATGTTAACAAGTAGCTTGAAAGAAAATCATTCTCCATCCTGTTACGCAATCTAGTCTTTACAATTTTCATGGCTAAAAATGCACATTCTGTTATCGCCGTAGAAACTGAAGAAAATGCACCCTTGACCACGAATATTTTGTACGTTCTGCGAGTTCTTTTCCAGCTTTCATATCACACACACACACACACACAGTAAAGTGGACAAGCGGGCTTAAAGTGGAGAAAAGGGCTTAAACAATTAAGTTAATAAGAATTTGGGGACATTTTCAAGCGTGAGACAAGTTACACGTGAGTAGTATTTTTATTTTTTTTATTTAGTTATAACCAAACAATTAAAAAATTTGGGTCCTAATCAGACAAAAAGACTTCAACATATTAACAAGTAAATTCTCAATTATTTTAACATCATTGAATTTAAAATAAAAAGTAATTATACTTAAAAAAAATTATTATTACTATTATTTTTAGTATTTATCAAAAAATAATTAAATTTTTAAATTTTAAAGTAGAAAATTTAGGGGGTGTTGGTTCTTAAATTTTTTGCCAAAATTTTGGGGTGACGAACCTTTATAATTTTAAAATATTTGTAATTTTAATACTATATCTAAGAGATTTTTTCACATCTAAATCCACTTCCTTAAAACATCCTTATATCTTCCGGAGGCATGCTTAAATAAAGTTAGCACTATAATTATTATTTTTCAACTGTCAAAAAAGAAATATATTGATGTAAAATAAAGAGCACTACACAGATACATGTCAATACATACATGAATAATAATAAATAAATAAAAACAAAGACAGCTGCAAAACAAAGCTGAAAAATCACAGATTAATCTAACTGAACAAAAACAGCACCTTGGCTAAGGACCAAAAATAATAAATAAAAAAATAAATAATTGGGCAAGAAATTAAACCCATTGAAGTGCCATAAAAGGGAGCAAAATAATCTCAATAATCACTAGCTCCCTCCTAGAAAGGCGGCCAAACACAGACCTGGTAGAGTCCTAAAGACACTACAAAAATTTGCACTTTTGCCGACTAAAAATTTAGTCAGTAAAAGTCCATTTTTAATCGGCAAAAATTATCCGCGACTAATTTTTTTGATCACCAATTGAGGGTCACGGAAAGTAATTAGCGACTAAAAAATTTTTTAGTTACGAAAAAATTATATTTGCTGACTAAATTTTTAGTTGCTAAATATATAATTATTGCGACTAATCCATTTAGTAGCTAAAATACTTTAGTCGCGAAAAGTCATATTTTTCCGACCAAACATGTTAGTCGCCAATTCGCACATTCAATGACCAAATAGTTTGGTCGGCAATTGTGGCCCATTTCCAAGACCAACAAATTTGGTCGCCAATTGTCACATTCCGCGACCAACAAGTTTGGTCGGCAAATGGTACATTCCACGACCAACAAGTTTGGTTGGCAAATAGCACATTCCACAACCAAAAAGATTGGTCGGCAATTGTCACATTCCACCACCAAAAATGTTAATCGTAAAAAAGAATATTTACGCAACTAAAACTTTAGTCGGCAATTGACCTATTAGCAACGAATTCCTTTTTCGTCGCCAAAATTAATGACTTTAATGACTAATTATTTAGTCGGCAAAAGTATTAATTATCTTTCCCAACTAATCAATTGGTCGCCAAAACAAAACAAAAAAAACAAGATCAACATTTGGTCGCCAACATCCAACAAAATAAACCTATAATTCATAATAATTCATCCAATCCACTCAATATAATATGTAATTTACAAGCATCATTCAAATCAATTGAATCATGAACATTCGACAAAATATAAATCATCTAAACTGAACCTGTTTAATGGAAGTCATCAACTATTATAATTTTTCATCCACAAGTAATTTCAAACTACATATTCCTCCAATTAAAAATCCACTTGTAATCTATATAATCATCCAAGTCACATCCATCTAACATAATAATTTAAAACATAACAATTAGTTGTTATTATGTTTTAAATTGTTATCCATGCGCATCTATCAAAAAATATACACACTAGTAGTCTATCCAAATATTTTCCATACACATTCATCCAAAAAATATAACTACTAGTCTTTCCAAAAATATAACTACTAGTCCACCCAAATCTTTTCCATACACATCTATCCAAAAATATATATTCCTTTCAAAAAAAGCTTATAGTGCCAATCAGTCATGTACAATTTAGCTTTGTGCACGAGATAATCCATCTGTACCAAAGAAAATGAGAAATAATGTCAGGTAAATTTTTGTTGAAAATATTTGCACAGCACTTTATTGTAAAATTGGACAAAAAATATAAATTCTACATGGAAAGTAAAGAAAACATTAACAAATTAAATGACTATCAATACCATTTTGTAAATAAAACATCATTCATATGTATATATCAATTCTAACTATTGTTCCACGATATGCCAATATTGACCTATGTTTCAACAATGGAAACTAAGGCCTCGTTTGGAAACCCTCTCTTTTAGCTAAAAAGTCAAAAAGTTACTAAATTAGCCAAAAAACAACCCATACCAAAAAGTCAAAGATTCTCTTTTCTCTCTACTTTTTGCACATCTTTTCGTAAAAAACCAAAAAGTCATCCCAAACATACTAGTTTTTTTTAGCTCATATTTTAGCCAAATAGTCAAAAAGTTACTAAATTAGCCTATTCCCAAACGGAGCCTAAGTTAAAATAGTCTTTCTAATTCTAAATAGTGTATATGCTTTGGTTGAACTTTTACTTGGAGGAGGGTAAGTGTGAGAGCGGAGTGGAAGATACGAGGTTAGGATTATCACCACAAGCTCCAGCAAAACCATTTAAACAGGTAGAACTACTAATCAGGAAATGTGCTTAGACTAGTCAAATTTCTTCATATTCACAGCCTGAACAAAGCATTTTAAAAACCATTTAAACAGGTAGAACTACTAATCTACACTCCAACTACTAATCTAATACTTCAGGAAAAATCAAACGTCTACTGAATCTACCTTATTGGTATAAATAGTCCAATTAGTAAGTAGCTCAGATAGCATCGCTCCAAGAAGTCCAAATAGAGCACCAGAAGCACCACAAGAAATTCTGTGTTGAATGAGAAGGGCAGAGAGTATGCTCCCACCAAATCCTGACAACAGGAAGATTGCCCCAACTCGCACTGACACATACCAAAAATAATAAATTAAGAAAGAAGAAGAAGATTATATGGATGTAAGAGAAACATAGCAAAATTGTTGAGACAGTAACACTGCAGGAACAAGAACCTCACAATGGATCAATTATGGTGGAACAGGGTGCCCATATCCATGTGGTAAATTAACTATGCTTTTATTAGATTTTTTTGGCAGAAATGCATCCAACTATGAGAAGCCATTGAAAGGCATGCTTGCTAAAAAGGAGAGTGAAAAATGAAAAGAAAGTCTACTGCATAATGCTAAACACTACAATTGTCACATAATACTCAAAGGGACTCATTTTGAAGCTCAGCAAAGATTTCATTCCCATAGGACACCCTAAACACCCACATCTCCATCTCTTCAACAAGTTACTGTGGAAAAGTATAATAAAACTTCTTTTTCACATACTAATTTGAATTAGGGACAAGTTTAGGCTTCAGCAAGATGAAATAACATAACATACCAAACCCAAATTGCTGTTCAAATCGGATCCCAATAAATACCAAGCTCAACATGTTTGCTAGCAGATGAATAACACCAGCATGCAACCAGATACAAGTGATAAGTCTCCATGCTTCATGTCCATGTACTACCTTGTCCCACTCTAAAGGTCCCAATTTTTCCAATCTGCAAAAGTAAGGGTAGATTGAAAATTAAGAATATCCACAAGTCTGCAGCTACAATTTTATTTATTCACAGTAAAAGAGAACAATAAATTTTGCTTGGTCTGGGGGGGAGCATAAGAGTGAACCCTATGCATATACAAATCATTGAATTCCAGTATATATATTACCACCTCTACACAAATGTAGTACAAGAATGAAAATATTTCCCAGTTTCTTCCTATTGAAGTCATGTTCTGTGATACATTTTCGACAGTGGCAGTTAAAACAATTAGATTTTATGATTACAGCTAACTCGGAAATTGAAATT
This sequence comes from Camellia sinensis, assembly GCF_004153795.1. NCBI lineage: Eukaryota > Viridiplantae > Streptophyta > Magnoliopsida > Ericales > Theaceae > Camellia > Camellia sinensis. The sequence goes on along the minus strand of NW_021024904.1, from coordinate 1,258,525 downwards.
AAGAAAGAGAAAATGGAAATATTGAGAAAAAAAATGTGATGAGAATATCATCACATCCACAAAAGTTTCCCAGCAAGAAACCACAATATCTCATTTGTGATGAGAATATCATCACATCCACCAGTTCTGGCCAAGAAAATGCATCATAAACTAACCTAATTGGATGATGACTCTAAAATATCTCATTTATCAATTTCTTTTTCAGAATAGTTGCAATTACTAAAACAGCCATAGTTGCTGTCAAACTTCCGATTGGTGTTACATCTAACTTCATCCTAATGTATTCATTTCTTATTTTATTTTTTCTTCTAACACTACTCATCCATCTCAATATTCTCATTTCAATTACACTCATTTTCAAAGCAGGTCTTATAGCAATCCTAAAAAAATTTTCCCTTCAACTTAATAGGAATTCTACAATTAAACAACACTCCTATTGCTCTCCTCCATTTTTTTCATCCCGTTCTAATTCTATAAAGCAAGAATGTGAAGCATAGATCCAAAGAAACTAACCATATAATGACAAGAATAACAATATTAATCAAATCATAAATGTGCATACATTTAGTCTTATCAACTGAAAGCCTAATTTATTATGCATGCAAATCACATATTGAAACAAAGAAACTAACCATGGTTGCCTGGGGGAAAACACCTAGCGAATGATGACCAACATTATCATATAATGACAAGCACCATCTTTTCTTTGCACGCGGGGAGTAGTACTCTGCGACAAACTTCCTCCAGTAGGCAATAGTATGGGTCTGTTAAATTAAATAGTGCCATGACAAAGTCAGGCCAAAACATAGAGCTCAATCAAAATTATGTATCTAAATGAACAAAGATTGAGTATGTTTATAGCCAAACAAACAGGAAAATGTCTGAACAGATCCAAAGTGGAGAAAGAATAAACAAGCTAGATGTAGTCAACAAGTAATCAACTCACAGGGGGTCGTTGCCGCTGATGATATAAATATTGCATTAGCCGACAAGAACATACACCATTATCACTGGGCCGCTTTATGGAAGACATAGGCTGCATACCCTGTTGTTGAAGTTGTTGTCTCAACTGCAGCTGCTGCTGCTGCTGCTGCTGCTGTTGATGTTGTTGCAGTATGTGAGCTCGCTGCACTGGTGGTATAGACTGCAGAAACTGTTGCTGCTGTTGCCGCATTCTCTGCTGCTAAATTAAAGCTTGCAACTGAGGATTGTGGGTTTGTAATTGCATGGATTCCTGTCGCTGCAGTAGTTGTTGCAGAACCTGCTGTTGCATAATGTCTTCCTGCTTGATTTCCAATCGGGGTTTTTTCTGCAGCTGGGCTATATTATTGGGATCCTGTATGAAAGAGCCAGGGACATGTGGGCCAGGGAGAAGTGAAACTTGGCCCATTCTTGACGTGGGCAACGATGTAGCACTGGAAGCCCCTTGCTGCTGCTTACTTTGTGGCACCTGTTGGGAGCTTGGGTCTTGATTGGAGCTCTGCTGCACTACAGAGGAGCAGTCCATAACTGAAGAACCTGAAATGCTTATATAGGTGTGGAAGCATAAAAAATCAGATTCAATTAAATCATATCAGTTCTCAAGGTCTAAGCCTCGTGATGCTAAATGGCACAGCCAGTTTAGCCTTCGGCCTAGTTTTTAATGTTCAGAAAATGGGGAAAAAATGACACAGCCAGTTTGATATTTTTTTACTTTTAGCGGGTAGACGCTATTCATCTCCAATCAACACCATCTAAAAAACCACAAAGCAAGATAAATATCAATCCATTTTTAATCGATTACAGGCAACCAATGTGAAGCAAATTGGCATGGAACAACATTTTTCTAAGTTGAGCTTGTCTTTGACTTATTATAAAGTCTTGAAAGCCCAGATACTGGTTTGAACTCAACAATATAAAACACAATTTAAATCAGCTTTGTTACACAGTTTCAGAGCAAACCCAACTTCATACAAATACAAGGCAATTAAATCAAAATGTTTAATCTCAGATCATGCTTTTTATACCACATTTAAAATAAATACTTGGGGCTTTCAATTGTTTAGGAAAGGAAGGTTTGAGGAGGGGTTTCAAGAATGGATTTCGCAGATATAGAGGTAAAGAGGGGAAGAGTGAAGGAAACCATTTGCCCACTACATGAATGGCGGTGGCTGGGTTGATTTAGAGGCAGGTTTGTGTGAAGAAGGTATGCGGATGAAAGAAGAAAAAAACCCTAGAGGCCGAAATTAGGGGAACAAAGATAGAGATATAGAGACACACATATATATATATATATATAGAGAGAGAGAGAGAGAGAGAGGACATACCTTGGCTAGTGCCCCAATGATGGATCGTGACTACGAGATAAGATGATATAGGCTGTTGGTTTGCGATGGTCCTCATGTGCGACGGGCGTCGACGCCGATGGTGCTCCTGTACCAACGGCGATGGAGACAAAAGCGAAAGAGAGAGAGAGAGAGAGAGCTGGGCAGATGCGAGAGACAGAGACAGTCGCAGACAGAGAGTCACAGCGTGAGAAAGAGACGAACATGTTTTTAAGCCCTAAGTCATAGAGAACAATCTGATTGGTTTAAACAGAGAACAGACGGGTGAAATTATTTGGTTTCCCTCTAAAGGCAAGACGAAGTTTCGAAAGGTTCAAAAAGTCAAAAAGTTATTATTATTTATCAAAAGTTAATAATTACGGTTGCATAACTTTCAATTTTAATTTTTTTCTACAAACTAATTTTTACAATTTTTTATTACACATTTTTTCATAAAAAGTCAAAAAGTTAACCCAAATATTCATATTTTCAACCTCAATTTTTTAGTCTAAAAAGACAAAAAGTGCACTTATTTAGGACACCCCAAATAATCCCAAAATTTCCAAGTCTTTGGCGACAAAATTAAATTTTGGTCGGCAAATGTTATTATCTGTGACCAAAATATTAAAAAAAATTTGCTTAAAATATTAAAAAAATTCATTCAAAACATTAAAATACGAAAAATAAAAAAATAAAATTTTCTGAAAACTGGAAACAAACAAATTGAATGCTATTTGTAACTAGTGTATCATGGATAATACAAAAAAATATATGGATATAAGCCTTAAAATAAATTATATAATGATAAATTATTTTTTGATACAAAATTTGATTAAAAAATCAATATAATGATAACACCATATCATCATTAATATGTGATATCACCCACTGATGGTAAATAATAGAGAGTGAACCTCACATATCAAATGTAACTAACAATCTAATAAATTTCATATATTTATAGTGAGATTATTTATACTTGCATATCACTAATAATGACATCGCCGTTACATTCAAAAAAATTCATAGCTAATATGGTTTATTTATAGTAGTCTCTTCATTTTCAATCAAAATAACCATTATTGTTCTCATAATTTTTGTGGCCAAATTTTTTTTTGTTACTAAAAATTAAGAACTAATTTTTTGTGGTAAAGGAGAGGGAGCGACAGTAATGGTGAAGGTGGTGGATAAGAGGTGATGGTGATGGTGGTGGTGGTGATGATGGCAAAGGACATTAGTGGTGAAGTTGTGGTAGTGGTAGAGCAGATGGAGTAGCAATGGTAGATAAGAGGTAATAGTAATAGTAATGGTGGTAGTGGTAGTGGAGTGGTAGCGATGGTGGTAGTAATGGTAGTCGTAGAGGTGGAATAGCAACAATGGTAATAATACTGGTAGTGGAATGACATTTGCAGTAGTAGTGAATGTGGTAAAGGAGATGGGTGGTGAGAAAGAGATGAGTGAGAGAGAGAGAGAGAGAGAGACAGAGAGACAGAGTGATGAATGAGAGAGAGACAAAGTGATCGCTAAAAGTCCATTTTCTTGTAGTGAAGAGCTTGGTAAATAGAGAAGAGGGGAGGGAGAGAGTGAGCAAGGTGAACACAATAGAGGAGAGAGACAGACAGACACACAGAGAGAAAGAGAGAGAGAAGAGTGACAGACAGACATAGAAAGAGAAAGAGGGGGAGAAGAGTGATGAGTGAGAGAGAAAGACAGAGAGACAGAGAGAGAAAGAGATAGAGACAAAGACAGAGAGAAACAGGAGATGAGTGAGAGATAAACAAATAGAGAGAAAGAGAGCGAAAAGATATGATCGAGAGAAAGACATAGAAAAAGAGAGAGATAGAGAGAGAAGAAAGATGAGCGGAAGAGAGAGAGAAAGAGAAAGAGATAGAGAGAAAAGAGATGAGTGAGAGAGATAGAGAAAGAAAAAAGATGAGAAAGATAGAGGGAAGAGAGATGAGCGAGAGATAAAGAGAAAAAGAGACAGAGACAAAGATAGACAGACAGACAGAGAAGAGTAATGAGTGAGAGAGAGAGAGAAAGAAGAGAGAGAGAGAGATAGAGAGTGAGAGATAGAAAAAGAGACAGACAGAGAGGAGAGATGAACGAGAGAGACATAGAGAGAGATAGAGAGAAGAGAGATGGGCGAGAGATACATAGAGAGAAGAAAGATGAACAAGAGAGACAGAGAGAGAGAGATAGAGAGAAGAGAGATGAGCGAGAGAGACAGAGAAAGAAGAAAGATGAGAGAGAGCGAGAGAAGAGAGATGAGCAAGAGAGATAGAGAGAAAGTAGATGAACGAAAGAGACAGAGAGAGAAAAGAGACGAGAGAAGAGATAGATGAGTGAGAGACACAGAGAGAGAGAGAGAGACAGATAAACAGACAGATAGACAGAGAAGAGTGATAAGTAAGAGAGAGAAAGAGAAGATAGAGAGGAAGATAAAAAAAATGGGTGAAAAGAGACAGACAAAGAGAGAGAGAGAGAAAAAGAGCGAAAAAAGATAAACGAGAGAGATACAGGGAGAGATGAGCGAGAGAGCCAGAGAGATAAAGAGAAGAGAGACAGAGAGATGAGAGATAGAGAGAAAAGAGATGAACGAGAGACACAGAGAGAGATAGAGAGATGAGAGATGAGCGAGAGAAAGAGACAGACAGACAGACAGAGAAGAGTGATGAATGAGAGAGAGAGAGAGAGAAGAGAGACAGAGACAAAAACAGAGACATAGAGAGAAAGAGAGAGACAGACAGACAGAGAAAAGTGATGAGTGATGAGTGTGAGAGAGAGAGAGAGAGAGAGAAGAGAGATAGAGACAGAGACACAGAGAGAAAGAGAGAGACTTACAGACAGAAAGAGAGAGAAAGAGTGATGAGTGAAAGTAAATTTTTATTTTTCATTCAGCGACTAAATTATTTTAGTTGCCAAAACTATATATACAACGACCAAAATATTTTTTAGTCGCTGAAATTAAATTTTTGCCGACCAAACTTTGGTCGCCAAAGATAAAAAACAAATTTTTATTTTTCATTCAACGACTAAATTATTTTAGTTGCCAAAATTATATATACAACGACAAAAATATTTTTTAGTCGCTGAAATTAAATTTTTGCCGACCAAACTTTTGGTCGCCAAAGATAAAAAATAAATTTTTATTTTTCATTCAGCGACTAAATTATTTTAGTTGCCAAAACTATCTATACAACGACTAAAATATTTTTTAGTCGCTGAAATTAAATTTCTGTCAATCAAAATTTTGGTCGCCAAAGATAAAAAGTAAATTTTT
>NW_021024904.1:1201328-1247123 GCF_004153795.1 Camellia sinensis | reverse complement strand
GATGTTTCTTTCCATTAGAGGACTTAAAGCTCACCTTTGGACTTAATTTACTAAGGAATGGTTGGTAATTAAAATGGAGTAATAAAATGAATACTAAAAATGATGCAAGATGATAAATTGTTTTGGGTTCAATCGGGCGTAAATTGAACCCTTGAGTCTTCAATCGTTTCATACTTGTTTGTGATGTAAACGGTTCAAGAGTCAATGTCAATCACTTTCCTTGATCAATCCATAATAGGGAGGAGGTTTAAGAGTCTTTGTTTGTTGGATTTATTGAACTTGCACCCTTTGATTCATAGGCCATCATGCAATGAAATTGCATCGATTAATGGTTTGTGAATCAAGTTTATTACTCCTTTAAGCTGTTTGATGATAAGGAGGGGTAAATTGTACAAACTACCCTTGAGAATACCTTGTGCTTGCTCTGTTTGCTCTTTATTGCAGTAGGAAAAACTAGGCATCAGTGGCTGGAAGGCCACCTTTTGTGGATGGTAGACCCTCATTTGTGGCTGGTAGGCCACCATTTCTGGCCGGCCGGCCATCTTTGCAAAACTCAGCAATGTACTTTCCTAGCAAAACATAGTTGGTTTTGAGGTGAAAAATAGTGCAAATGTTCTACTGTGCAATAGAGGCATCTGGCAATAGGACAATGGCCTTTTTCAAGTGGAAATCTGTGCATGCATGAGCATTCCTCGTTTCCCGAGGCAAAAATAGCTTGCTTAGCACTTCTTTCATGTTGTATTCACGTAATTAATTAGTTCATTTTGACTTGTAATTAATAATATTAGTTAGTTCAGTTAGTTAGTTAATTTGTTGTAATAATTAATTAGCTAGTTTAGTTAATTATTTTATTCAGTTTGTAATTCGTAGTAATTAGTTTATCTAGTTAGTTTATTCAGACCCTCCTACGTGAGGGCGCAAATGTTGTAATAACGTGTATGTCTTCCAATCCCACATCTTTCTCCCTTTTAATTAGTTGCTTATGATGGTTAGTTTAGGGCATCATGTTTCGTTTAGCATCTCTCATGCTTTCATCCATTGTCTTGCATGCATTGAGCTCGGCACATGATTCTAACTTGCATTGTTAGTAAAACATTCTTTGAATACATGCTTAGACCGCATGCTATCAAATTGATTTATATGCCATATTAGTAGCCGAGCCTAACAATTGCATATCACACGCATCGCATTAGTCATATTGCATTAGTTAGGATCATGCATTTTTTTCCTAACTCTTTCATCTTCTTGGCTTGGAGTACTAGATGAGCACGTTTGTGCTTTAGCATATTGCACGAATATGATTGTTGCCATATACCATGAGCCTAATTGCTTAAATGATATAACAGTTTGAATGTCTGTGGATGAAGGCAAGTTGCTTGACTTGGGATGATTTGATTAATGTCAATTTTAGACCACTTTTTCGAGTGGCAAATTTGTAAAATAATTTCAAATAAAACATGAAATCAAATGTTCCGATTCTTGCAAAAATTAGTCTATTCTTGTGTGAGTCACATAGTAATACAGCTAATAATCAGAATAATAGCATATAATGTAAATAAGAATCACATCATGAATAGTAGAGACCGATCTTTGATTGGGTGAGGAGGGTGCTCAATTCATGACCTTCCCCTCTCGTACTTAAGTTTTCGAGCCAAGACAATTTTGGTGATGATGGACTAATGGCCTTTGGCATGAGTCTTGGGTTTCTTAAATTTCTCAAAAATATTTAGGTGGCAACTCTGAAATCTGGCAAAGCAGTCCACTTTTTGCATTTTATTCAAAACACACTACAAGAAATTGCACTTTTGGCGACTACTTTTGGCGGCGACGACATCAATTTTCATCACCAAAAGTATATTTTTGGCGACACAATGATCAATTTCGTTGGTAAACGTATACCTTTACCAACACAATTTGCTACTGTCGCTAAAAAAACATAACATTGTTTTAGCGCCGAAATTTTTGGTTGACGCCAAAATTTCAAAACTTTTAGCTATGAGGCTTATGTTTTAACAACACAATAAGTGTTGCTATTAGTGTGCTTACTTTTGGTGACAACAAGTTGGCGTTGGAAAAGAGTTAACCATTTAGCGACGATAGCACTATTCGTCGATAAAAGTTTTGCTAGTGGAATGATGTGATTTAGTGATTTGTGTTTTGATTATAACTTTTCAAAGAGTTTTAAATATTCTAGTTACTGAATTGTAAAATTAAAATGATCATTGAATTAGATCACAAAATGAACCCATTAAGCTCAAATACACTCTTAAGTTGAGATGACTAATTTGAGATAATTTAAACTTTTTCAAAGAATATGGTTAGATTATCAATTTCAATATGTTTGGTTTTATGTTCAAAAACTAGTTTCAATTTTTTTTTTCCTAAAAAACTAAAAAAAATTGGGGAAAAAAAAGTACTTATTATTTTTGTATAATTTTATCTTTTAAGTCATAAATACTTTTTAAAATTTTAAAAATATAATTTTAATTTTTATTGCTCTCAAATTATTTTTAATTTTTTCAAAAAAAACAAATCTAAAAATTGTTTTGAAATTATTATTATTATTATTATTATTTTGGTTGTGATTTGAGAGGGGAGGTGATCTGTTGATCAGGCGGTGGCATTTCCCTCTTAAAATTCCCTCCTCTTTTTTTTTTTCCCCCTCATCAATCTCTACGATTTCACTCTTTCTTTGGACCAGAATTTTCTTCAAGGCTTCCTCGCTCTTTTTGGCCGATTCTTTGCCAACATCATCTAGAACTTCCATGTCCTCGTCCTCGATTTCCACTTTTTCTACCTCTTGCACATTGCAGTTGGATTTCATTGCTGCCATGGAGCAATTCTTTGCCTACACTTGATCCCCTCTGACTTCCTCAATCTCCTGTTTAGTTGGAAACCATAACAACTGGTGCAGCGTTGAGGGAACAACCCTCATTGCGTGCAGCCACGTCTTCCTAATATAGCATTGTAAGGGGAAGGGGTATCAATTACCGTAAATTTTGTGCTAACATTCCTGGTACACTTCCAAATTTATTGCTCCCAAAGGCCATGTCGGTGTTCCATTAAACCCGACCATTGGGCTGTTGGACTGCTCCAAATCATCTCGGTAAAGGCCAAGCTCCTTGTCACATCTGACATACATGATGTCACAAGAGCTGACTTGGTCGATCAGAATACGCTTTACCTGGTATTCTCCAACCATGAGGGTCATTACCAGAGCATCGTTGTGTGGATGCTGCACCATGTCTAGGTTTGCCTCAGTAAAAGACACAATCGGTCCCTAGTACTCGTTTGTCCTAGGCCTCTTTTGCTGGACCTGATACACATGCTGTAAGTGCCTCACCTTTTGTGTTTGTCCTCACATATCATTCTCATTAACCTTCGAATGAATCACATTATCACCCGAGGTTCTGCTTGTTGTGGTTATGGCGATGGTGGTGCCACTGGTGCCGGGGGAAACCTTGTATGCTCTTCCCTCGTTCTGACCTCATCTACTAGGTCCCTCAAGTGACCCTGTCTGACCAGGTCTTCCAAGTGCGTCTTCAGGACTCTGCACCCCTGAGTCAGGTGTCCATCCTCATTGTGGTAGGCACAGTGCTTTCCAAGGTTCCTTCCCATGAACTCACCGAGAATCTTCTCCAGTGCTCTATAATACGGCTGGTTCTTGATCCTTTCTAGAACTTTATAAACCGGGATCCAGAACACAGTGGTGACTGCCTGTGCAGCCCTCAAACCTGTCACTTACCTGTTAAAACCAGTGTTACCTTGGCCTCGCTTCGGCGAGCCGTTTCTCTTCTCTTGCTTCGGCGCCTTCGTTCTCGGTGTATCGTTTTCTGCTCTGACATATTTCTCGATCCGTGCCATACGCTCCTCCATATTCTTTGGTAGAGTTTTTGCCAGCGACTTCCGAAACGGGAATTCATCCTCCAGGCCGTTCTTAAAAGATATGACCGCCAACTCCTGGTTGCATCCCAGTATTCGGTTGTGAACACCTCATAATACCTTTTGGCATAAGCCTTGAGGCTTTCACCCTCGCTAATTTTCAGAGCCATCAGGGAGTCTACCCTTAGTGGCTACAATTTGTTTGTAACAAACTTGGCCACAAACATCTCGGCCAGGCCTTCCCAACTCTTCACAGTTCCTTGTGGCAACTTGTGAAACCAATCTGATAGAATTTTCCCAAAGGATAAGGGGAACACCTTGCACAGCAACTGTTCGTTCCCAGTATACAAAGCCATTGAATTCAGATTTAAGCCGACGTGAAAATTTGGATCGAACTTACTGTCATAAATCTGAAACCTCGGCATATGGAACCTGTCACGACCTCATTCCGCCCCTAGTAGAATGGTGTCATGATGGCCAGTAATCCGAGACTACCAAAGCCCAACTTACGAGGGTTCACACACAATCGGAGTATACATATGGGGCTTACAAGTGCGGAAGCAATATATACAAATCTAATTAGTCCATAAGAGCTGTGCGTAGATCAAATGAAATGACATATATCTTTACATAGCTTTACAATGGGTACGAACAAAATGAAGTACAAAAATACATCTTGACCAAAAGGCTTCTCAAGCCACCAAATACAAAATGCAATGAAATGCAAACTAAGAAGCATGATCTTCAAGATGTTATAAAACACGAATCCAAAACACATCAGCAAAACACATCTAGGCGTCGCTGCCGTCCTGCTCATCACCTACATATATATAGAGAGGGTGAGCTCGGATACTCAGTGAATGGTATAAATAATAAAGGGGTTCGCATGACTGATATTCAGAATCTTTAACAAAACAATACATAATATATATATCCAGTGCAAAAACGAGGGATGAACCAAGTCCATTTGTCGAATCTTTCAAAGCTTCAAGGGATACTTACTAGCATTAATATAGTACAAGGGATGACATTCCGGACGAACAAACCCACGCGGTAAAACTGTTGGTGGCAAGGCAAGACAAGACAAGACAAGGGAGATATCTCAAAACAATGGTGTCGTTGCATTATAGTCCCCGGACACTAAGGACTTGTGCTACAAATGCTTAGAGTCCCCTAGCACATACGGACTTCCAAAACAAGAGTGCAGTTGCATTATAGTCCCCTGACACTAAGGACTTGTGCTACAAATGCTTAGAGTCCCCTAGCACATACGGACTTCCCGAAATGTCATCAAAACAGGATAGTATTTATTGCAACTAGGAATAATTATTCATGCTTACAAATACTTTCCGAACGAGGCAAAACAAGGTTTTATCAAAGCTTTATAACATATCTTTATTAAAAATACCACTCACATAGTTCTTCAAATGTCGGGGTCGAGGCAAGTCCAAGTCCTACAAACACATGGCAAGTTTATTGAATGCACTTTTAAACAAGCTTCACATGCATACAAATGATATCGGCATTCTTCAAAACTAAGTTAAATCGAAACAAACACTGTTTCTCATCTCGGGAGAACATGCTGGGCACCAACCACGTCTTGACCGAGGTCCCACACCTCCTTGCCGAGGTGAGGTCCCGATGGCCACATTCAAGGAAATAAAGTCGGGAAAATCTGGGTTTCCCTCTGCTGAAGAACATGAAGAACATGAAGAATATGAAAAACATGAATGCTCAATCACAACTTGTTATTACGAAATCTGAGATTTCATGCTATGAGTTTGAAAACATGGACCTGGGTACCCATACTAGAAGATCTTATGAAGACAAACACAAAAACATGAATCTTGATGCAAGCTTTCGGATCAAAACAAGGCTTTTCTTCAAAAAAAAAAAAAAACACATGAACATTATTCTCTTTCCAAAACCAACTTTAAATCAATGCATCGCACACAGAACAGGTTTGATCATGCAATGCAACTAGGTGATCAATAAGAACAACGAGAGTAGACCAAGATTCTAACCTCAAAACACAAATCAAATGGTTTGAACTCTAGGAATCAAGCTTGGAAATCTATTCCTTCTCTAAGAATTTCTCTTCTCCTCCTAGAGCTTCTCTCTCCTCAAGAACAAAGATATGATACAAAATGATACATTTCTAGGTCTGCTGGCTGACTGAACACTCAGCTCGGACACGTGGCAATGGTTGGTTGGTCCTACTAAAAAAGGTGACTGATTGAAAAGACAAGACTATGACAAAGTGTGTTCAACAAGCTCGGTGGCAAGGGTACTCCGGCAAGTAGTGACATCGGCTAATAACAAGGCTTCGGCAAGCAAAGGACAATGACCTCGGCTAGAAAGGACAACACTTGGCCTAGCTGTGCCACACCTCGGCCTAGATGTGCCACACCTCGGTCTAGGTCGTACCAGTCCAGGAGCAAGATCACTTGGGTTCAAGGGTAACATCTCGGCCTAGATAGTACACATCTCGGTCTTGGTGGTGAACACCTCAGCCTTGATAGTGACATCTCGGCCAACATGTTAGGGCAAGGGTGGAGGCCAACCAGAAAAAGGGTTCCAAGGTAGTTCTAGGCTTAAGGTGACCTCGGCTTGGATTAGTCTAGGCTAACCACACACCAAACAAGGAACAAGGCATGCAAATAACACTTACGCAGGACGAATCAGGGTTTTGCAAATGCAACATATCAAGACAAAATCGTGTAATATATACAAGCATGACTAGAGTAAAGTGAGGGTTGTTACATCCTACCCCCCTTAAAGAAGTTTGGTCCCCAAACTTGAGTTACCTTGATCCGAAAACAACTCCGGATATCGGACTTTCATTTCTTCTTCCAATTCCCATGTAGCATCCTTGCCGTAATGCTCATTCCATTCAATTTTCACCATTTGTATAGATTTGTTCCTCAACTGTTTCACTTGTCTGTCAATAACTTTCATTGGCTTCTCCTCGTAGCCTAAATCTCCGTTAACCACAATCCCGGAATAGTCAATCACATGCAGTGAATCCCGATTATACTTCCTCAACATCGAAATATGGAACACATTGTGGACTTGACTTAATCTCGGCGGCAAAGCAAGTCTGTTGGCAACTGGGTTAACCTTCTCAAGGATTTCAAACGGCCCAATGTAACGAGGTGCTAACTTACTCTTCTTCCCAAATCTGGAAACTCCTTTCATTGGCGAAACTTTCAGGAATACATGATCCCCAACCTCAAACTCTAACTCCTTTCTTCTCTGGTCGGCGTAACTCTTTTGTCGACTCTGAGCAGTCCTGATTCTCTGCTGGATAAGCTTGATCTTTTCAGTTGTCCTTTGAACTAGATCGGGGCCGATCAAAGCTTTATCTCCTACCTCGGTCCAACATATCGGCGATCTGCACTTCCTTCCATACAAAGCCTCATACGGCGCCATGTCAATGCTAGCTTGATAACTGTTGTTGTAAGCGAATTCTACTAATGGCAAATGCACTTTCCAACTTCCCTTGAAGTCCAATACACATAGTCTAAGCATATCTTTAAGTGTCTGAATTGTCCTCTCTGTCTGGCCATTGGTCTGGGGATGAAAAGCTGTGCTAAACCTCAACTCGGTCCCTAGAGCCCTTTGTAAACTCTGCCAAAATCTAGAAACAAACTTTGGATCTCGGTCTGACACAATGGACATCGACACACCATGAAGTCTAACAATCTCGCTCATATACAATACAGCAAGTCGATCAGCATTAAATTAAGTCTTAGCAGGCAAAAAGTGTGCTGACTTAGTTAATCTGTCGATTATAACCCAAATCGAATCCATCACTTTCTGTGTCTTCGGCAAACCAATCACAAAGTCCATGGAGATGTGTTCCCATTTCCACTCAGGAATCGGCAAAGGTTGAAGAAGTCCTGTTGGTCTCTAATGCTCTGCTTTCACTTGTTGACAATACAAGCACTGGGACACGAACTCGGCTATTTCTCTCTTCATGTTCGGCCACCAAAAGGTCTACTTCACATCTTGATACATCTTAGTGTTCCTTGGGTGAACAGTAAATCTGGATCCATGAGAGTCTTGAAAAATCTTCCCTTTCAACTCTGGGACGTCGGCCACGCGCAATCTTCCTTCAAACTTAAGCACTCCCTTTTCAAAGGTGTAACCTGACCTCGGCCTGGTAATAATCTCGTCGGCTACCTTCTTCAGGAATTCATCCTCCATTTGCCTTGCTTTTACTTCCCCAATGATAGTCGGCTCTACTGAAATCATGGTCAAGCATGCCAAACTTCCCACTGACTTCCTACTCAATGCGTCGGCTACTGAGTTTGCTTTACCTGGGTGATACTGGATCTGCATGTCGTAGTCTTTCAGCAATTCAAGCCATCTTCCCTGTCTCAAATTTAGTTCCTTTTGAGTGAACAAGTACTTCAAGCTCTTGTGATCTGTAAAAACTTGGCAAAAGGCTCCATACAAGTAATGACGCCAAATCTTCAAAGCGAACACCACGGCTGCAAGTTCTAGGTCATGGGTAGGATAGTTCTTTTCATGAGGTTTCAACTGACGAGATGCATATGCTATGACTTTACCCCTTTGCATTAATACACAACCCAAACCCTTATGTGAAGTGTCGCTGTAAATCTGAAATTCCTCATCACTTGATGGAAGTACAAGAACTGGTGCTGTAACTAACCTCGCCTTCAACTCTTGGAAGGCTGACTCTCTATCATCGGTCCATTCATATGTCGTTCCCTTTTTAGTTAGCTGTGTTAATGGTACTACAATCCTTGAGAAGTCCTTCACGAACTTTCTATAATAACCTGCCAAGCCCAGAAAACTACGAACCTCGGATACGTTGGTTGGCGTCGGCCAATTCACAATGGCTTCAATCTTACTGGGATCAACTGAGATACCCTCTTCATTAATCACATGCCCTAGAAATGAAATGCTGAAAAGCCAAAACTCACACTTGCTCAACTTAGCGTACAACTTCCGGTCTCTCAAGATTTGCAGGGCAAGTCTCAAATGATTCTCGTGCTCAATTGTACTCTTGGAGTAGATCAATATGTCGTCAATGAAAACAACTACGAACTTATCTAGATACGGCTTAAAGACTCTGTTCATCAAATCCATGAATGCTGCAGGCGCATTGGTCACTCCAAAAGGCATTACCAAAAATTCGTAGTGGCTATACCTTGTCCGAAAAGCAGTCTTCTCAACATCCTCGGCTTTAACCTTCAGCTGATGGTAGCCTGACCTAAGGTCAATCTTAGAAAAGACTCGTGCTCCTTGTAGTTGATCAAGCAAATCATCAATCCTAGGCAATGGGTACTTGTTCTTAATGGTTACCTTATTAAGTTCTCTGTAATCAATGCAAAGACGGAGTGTGCCATCCTTTTTCTTAACAAATAAAACGGGTGCTCCTCATGGTGAAGTGCTCGACCTAATGAATCCCTTATCCAACAATTCTTGTAATTGCAGTTTCAATTCCCTAAGTTTAGCCGGGGCCATTCTATAGGGTGTTTTGGAGATCGGCTGTGTTCCCGACATGATATCAACAGTAAACTCTATTTCTCTTTCGACTAAGTGGCCAGGCAACTCGTTTGGAAAGACGTCGGGGAATTCATTAACAACTGGGATGTCGGCTAAATTAACATTTCCATTCTGATCACTCAGTATACTACACAAGTAGCCTTGACACCCTTTTTGAATTAGCTTATAGGCCTTAATGGACGAAATCAAGTAAGGTGGGGACACTACCCCTTTACCCTGGAAAATAACCTCGGCTTGGTTTGGGGGTTTCAGTGTGACATTATTCGAAACACAATTAATAGATGCATGATTCGTTACTAACCAGTCCATTCCCAATATAACATCGAAGTGGGTCATGCTTAATGGCATCAAATCAACTAATAATTCTACACCCTCAATCACCACAACACACGCCCTATATATGGATGTAATAATCATAGTTCCCCCAGATGGAGTAGATACAGATAGCACATAATCGAGGGATTCTAACGGTCTATTCAACTTCTCGACAAATTTAACAGATACAAATGAATGTGTAGAGCCCGAATCAATCAAGATGTATCCAACTTGAGAGCAAATTGAGAGTATACCTGACACTACTGTTTCAGCATTCTGGGTGTCTCCTGGTACTAGAGCAAAAACTCTGTCTTGTCTCATCTGTGTCTTTTCGACGTTGCTTCCGTGTGCAGAGCCCGAGGTGCTCTCATTTTTCTTACCATCATCAATCTTTGTCTTCGGACAGTCCTTCACACGGTGACCTATCTCGCCACATTCAAAGCAAGCTCCTGTCGCCCAACGACAAACCCCGAGATGCGGCTTCCAACAACTCGCACACGTCGGCTTAGCATTACCATTCCGATTTGAGTTGCTGGAACTGCCCATGTTTGCCTTCTTCTTGGCATTAAACGGCATTCGGCGACTCTCATAGCTCTGTCTCTTCCTCTGGCTCTCTCCTGAATTCTGATATCAGTTTAAGTTAGCTTCTGCCAGAATGGCCTTGTCTAATACTTCGGCGTAAGTCGGCATATTGAGCATGTTGACGCGATCCTGTATCGGCCCACGCAGTCCACTTTCAAACTTCCTAGCTTTTCTATATTCGTCACTGACCATATGAGGCGCGTATCTCGCCAATTCGGTAAAAGCATGGTCGTATTCTGCCACTATCTTGTTGCCTTGCATCAAAGCCTGAAACTCCGTGGTCTTGCAGTCTCGGACGCTAAGGGGAAAATGCTTGTTGTAAAACAGCTCCAAAAATCTTGCCCAAGTTAAACCAGGATTAGCTTCTCTGATCATCATCCACCATCTTCGAGCGTCGTCATCTAAAGTGAATGCAGCCAATGTTACCTTCTGAACGTCGGTGCTGGGAAAGATCTTGAACAGCTTCTCCATTTCCAAAACCCACGCCTCGGCCTTCATCGGCTCTATACCCCCAGAGAATCTCTGTGGTTTCATCTTCTTAAACTCTCTAATCAAGGCGATCATGCCGTCTCCATACAAGGCTGGCTGTGGTGGAACTTGCGGCACTGGAGGGGGTGGGGGCGGAGCTGCATGTCGGCCATTCGTCTGTTCGGCCTGAGTAGATGTAGCACTAGCATTCTGTTGCCTCACTTGTCTCAACTCACGGGTTAAACCTTCGACTAGTCTTTCTAGTCTGTCCAGTCTATCCTCTGATTGATCTCGGCCAACTGGTGGTCTACCTCTCCTCATGATGCTATGAGTATGCAAAATGTAACTTTAAAACAAACTGGACTAGGAATCGTGTATGCAAATAACAAACAGTCATGCCGAGATGATGCACACCTTGTCAAATAGCAAGCAATATGATGCAATCCTAACATCTTTCTAAGGGAAATCCTATGCTCTTTAGGACTCAAGGTGTGTGAATAACGTAATGTGAGAAACTTGTGCTCTGATACCAATCCGTCACGACCCCATTCCGCCCCTAGTAGAATGGTGCCATGATGGCCAGTAATCCGAGACTACCAAAGGCCAACTTACGAGGGTTCACACACAATCAAAGTATACATATGGGGCTTACAAGTGCGGAAGCAATATATACAAATCTAATTAGTCCATAAGAGCTGTGCGTAGATCAAATGAAATGACATATATCTTTACATAGCTTTACAATGGGTACGAACAAAATGAAGTACAAAAATACATCTTGACCAAAAGGCTTCTCAAGCCACCAAATACAAAATGCAATGAAATGCAAACTAAGAAGCATGATCTTCAAGATGTTATAAAACACGAATCCAAAACACATCAGCAAAACACATCTAGGCGTCGCTGCCGTCCTGCTCATCACCTACATATATATAGAGAGGGTGAGCTCGGATACTCAGTGAATGGTATAAATAATAAAGGGGTTCGCATGACTGATATTCAGAATCTTTAACAAAACAATACATAATATATATATCCAGTGCAAAAACGAGGGATGAACCAAGTCCATTTGTCGAATCTTTCAAAGCTTCAAGGGATACTTACTAGCATTAATATAGTACAAGGGATGACATTCCGGACGAACAAACCCACGCGGTAAAACTGTTGGTGGCAAGGCAAGACAAGACAAGACAAGGGAGATATCTCAAAACAATGGTGTCGTTGCATTATAGTCCCCGGACACTAAGGACTTGTGCTACAAATGCTTAGAGTCCCCTAGCACATACGGACTTCCAAAACAAGAGTGCAGTTGCATTATAGTCCCCTGACACTAAGGACTTGTGCTACAAATGCTTAGAGTCCCCTAGCACATACGGACTTCCCGAAATGTCATCAAAACAGGATAGTATTTATTGCAACTAGGAATAATCATTCATGCTTACAAATACTTTCCGAACGAGGCAAAACAAGGTTTTATCAAAGCTTTATAACATATCTTTATTAAAAATACCACTCACATAGTTCTTCAAACGTCGGGGTCGAGGTAAGTCTAAGTCCTACAAACACATGGCAAGTTTATTGAATGCACTTTTAAACAAGCTTCACATGCATACAAATGATATCGGCAGTCTTCAAAACTAAGTTAAATCGAAACAAACACTGTTTCTCATCTCGGGAGAACATGCTGGGCACCAACCAGGTCTTGACCGAGGTCCCACACCTCCTTACCGAGGTGAGGTCCCGATGGCCACATTCAAGGAAATGAAGTCGGGAAAATCTGGGTTTCCCTCTGTTGAAGAACATGAAGAACATGAACATGAAGAATATGAAAAACATGAATGCTTAATCACAACTTGTTATTACGAAATCTGAGATTTCATGCTATGAGTTTGAAAACATGGACCTGGGTACCCATACTAGAAGATTTTATGAAGACAAACACAAAAACATGAATCTTGATGCAAGCTTTCTGATCAAAATAAGGTTTTTCTTCAAAAAAAAAAAACACATGAACACTATTCTCTTTCCAAAATCAACTTTAAATCAATGCATGGCACACAGAACAGGTTTGATCACGCAATGCAGCTAGGTGATCAATAAGAACAACGAGAGTAGACCAAGATTCTAACCTCAAAACACAAATCAAACGGTTTGAACTCTAGGAATCAAGCTTGGAAACCTATTCCTTCTCTAAGAACTTCTCTTCTCCTCCTAGAGCTTCTCTCTCCTCAAGAACAAAGATATGATACAAAATGATACATTTCTAGGTCTGCTGGCTGACTGAACACTCAGCTCGGACACGTGGCAATGGTTGGTTGGTCCTACTAAAAAAGATGACTAATTGAAAAGACAAGACTATGACAAAGTGTGTTCAACAAGCTCGGTAGCAAGGGTACTCCGACAAGTAGTGACATCGGCTAATAACAAGCCTTCGGCAAGCAAAGGACAATGACCTCGGCTAGAAAGGACAACACTCGGCCTAGATGTGCCACACCTCGGTCTAGGTCGTACCAGTCCAGGAGCAAGATCACTTGGGTTCAAGGGTAACATCTCAGCCTAGATAATACACATCTCGGCCTTGGTGGTGAACACCTCGGCCTTGATAATGACATCTCGGCCAACATGTTAGGGCAGGGGTGGAGGCCAACCAGAAAAAGGGTTCCAATGTAGTTCTAGGCTTAAGTTGATCTCGGCTTGGATTAGTCTAAGCTAACCACACACCAAACAAGGAACAAGGCATGCAAATAACACTTACGCAGGACGAATCAGGGTTTTGCAAATGCAACATATCAAGACAAGATCGTGTAATATATGCAAGTATGACTAGAGTAAAGTGAGGGTTGTTACAGAACCTCTTTGGGACCTCAAACCTATCCAACTTTACTGAGAAATGCATTCTCGGCTTGACGAGTGGTGACATCGGCATTCTGCCGCTTCCTCTGGAGGTAATCCCTCAAGTCCTCCTTAGTCCGACCAGGAGCTTGGCTATCAACAGATTTCAGTCTTTTTGGTGCGCTGCTCCTAGCGTCATGGTGTGTCCTCTTTGATTTTTCTTCATTCACTGTATCAAAGCAAAGTCCCTTACCCTGGATATGCCGATGTTCTTTGACACAAGTTCCCTTGGTATGAGGTGTCCTCTGAGACTGACCTCTCATCGGCTCTACTCACTCGGCATCCCGTGAAGGCCGGTGTGAGTGTTCTTTTTCCTTGCCATACTGAGGGACTGCTGGGATTGTTTTCTGCCCCCCTTTCTGCGCATCAGTCTTGGCCCCTAGCATCAACGTGTCCTACAACAGAAATGATGATTGCATGCCGTTGTTCTGCGTCATGAAGTTGACAACCAATTGTAGATCTGCCAACTTGTTCGCCATTCCCTTCATCTCGCCATCCCTCATCAAGTACTTATCCTTCCATACCGGAAGGTCGTTTTCATTGTAATACTCATCTTGGCCTGGTTTCTTCAGGGCGTCTCCCTCTTTCCCAACGTCCTTATCTTCAGGATTCTGATCCCGTGCTCCTACATTATGGTTTTCTTCCTCGACATTAGGATCGGCATGTTTACCAGTCCCACTAGGGATGGCGTCCCTAATCTTTTCTCCCTGCTCGTTGTTGGCCATCCATTCTCCTTACGTTCCTATAGACGGGGCCAAATTGTGGGTGTTGATTTTCGACCACATAACTAAATGGGGAACTCAGCTAGAGAGTATTGACAGAATAGATTAAGCCCGAACAACCTATCACAGAAAGATAAGAATCCGGCGGTGGTTCGTCCACCCAGGGGCACTCTGATAATCAAGTCAATAATCAATATCTCTCAAAGATAGCAAGTTGTGCTTAAACTCACAAGAAAGAACTTACTGCTTACAGTATATCACACATACCTCAGACCTACGGGGATGCCCTGCTTTTATAGCCAGCACTGACCTTATCCCTCTAGAAGCCTAGCTTCAGGGGACTCAGGCTCAATGCTCATCCTAGACCCTCATCTAGATAGAGATAAACCCTCCCTGCACCTTATCTCTATCCAGAATGAGATCATCCCTTATTTTAGGAATTTTGTCCCTTATTTGTTTATCTCGGATTCCAGTATCTCCGCAGATAACCTCGGCCTAGCCGAGATCACCTTGACATCGTAACCAGGCCACGTGGCACCTCGGTTGATACTTCGGCATCACCTTGGCCACGTGCTGTCTTTTACAAAATACTCCTCCACATCAATCATTGTATAGTATCTCAAGTAGGGCCTAACAAATCGCAAACTTAGCTTCATAGACCCTATGGCCTATTTTGGTAAGTTGGCTAAAAGTTAATTTTTTGATTTTTTTTTGGATCACATCATCTCTCTATTTTTTTGTATTTTTTTCAAAAAAAAAATTAAAAAGTCAATTTTTAATCTTCTTCCTAAAATAGACCTATTGTAGTTGCAAGAACATTGGCATAGTGGAAATTTTTTCAAATTCTTAAAAATGAAGTTTAATTCTAGGGAGCTGCTGTTCATACTTTACTTTATTCCAAATATACTCAATTCTTTGTTTTTATTATACATAATTACCATTCTTACTCCATTTTGTTCCAAATATATTCTCTTCTATGTATAATAAAGATAAAAGGTTTTTTTGGGAAGTAAGTTAACAGTTAATTTTTTGGTTTTTTTTTTTTTTTTTTTGAATTTTTTAAAAAAACGTGTAAAAAAGTAGAGCGATGATATAATTTAAAAGAAGTTAAAAGTCAAAAAGTTAGATTTTAACCTTTTTCCAAAAGAGGCCAAAGAAGTTAGTATATCTAGAGTAAAGTGAAGTGAAAATAATTGCTCCATAATTCTACACAAGTTCAATGACTAAAAAATCAATATTATTTGTAACAATTATGAAGTAGACCCCATACATATATGACCCCACAACCCCCACTCTCATCCAAACCACTCATAATGTGAGGTCCACACATACATGAGTGGATCCCACACACACATCAAGGGCCAATATCAAATTAGGGGTCATGAAACCCCCCAACAAAAGGGGTCCCAAACATTTCTCTATTTGTAATAGTCTTGCTATAGTAATCTAATCTAATGGTTTGTATTTAAAATTAAAACAAAGTCGTATTATTTTAGGTGTATAATTTTAACATCATTTTTATTTTATTTTAAGTTAAATCATTAGGTTATATATGTTATTGACATGACTTATTGTGATTATTAGAAAAAAATGATTTGATGTTTAAAATTAGGGTAAATTATACTTACTACCTCTAAACTTTAGAGAAAAATATCATTAGTCTCATATTTTTGATATAATTATACTGGTTCCTTATAATGTTTTAATTCACATAATCGTTATTTATTTTTTTATCAATAATTTGCTAGTTGTACGATTGAAAAAAATGATGTTATCATTTATTTTTTATTAAAATGTATATTTATTTTTATTTATTTCACTATACAATCAACCATCTACATTAGTTTTGGTCACTTGAGTTTTATTAAAAGAAAAATTAATATAATAATGTTAAAAGTATAAAACTAACTGTAATTTTTTTAAAAATTTTAAAAGAAATAAGTGTAATTAATCTTAAAATTAAGAAAAAGTAACAAATCAGTGCAAGTTTTTTTTTAAAAAATGGATAAATTACAAATACACCCCCTGAGATTTATTTAAAATACGAATTGTCCCCTGTGGTTTGAAAAATTATAAATACCTCTCTGACATAATTTTTTATTTAACATAATTAACTAAAAAAATAAAATTTCTAACTATTGCTTTATACAATAATAAGATCATCTGAATTATTAATTGAAATAAAATTTTAACATCATTAAAAATTGTTAATTAACTTGATAATTTATTAATAAAATGACTTATTTGTTATGAGATTAGAAACTTCAGAGACATATTGTAATTTCTAGAATTACAGGAAGTAATTTATAATTTAAATAAATCTCAAATAATGTATTTATAATTTACTAAAAAATTATATTTCAGTGATAAACTTTATAAATGTAATTGTTTTGAGAAATTTTTTCTCATTTGTAATTTTTCCTAAAATTAAAAGCAAAGGTGCCATATGGTGGGATTGAAGGGTGTACTTGAGGCATCATCATAACGTTGTGATGACGTCACAAGTTGCTACCCAAAATTTAAACAGCCACGAGTACCTTCCTTGATTTCAAGGGAAACTGCCTCATGTGGGTCCCTACAATGGCCGCCAGCGATTTCCCCTTTGACCCTCCAAACAACAAACAAACATATTAGGGTGGAGTATGGTCCGGATTGGATCGGATTTAAATAAAATCAAAATTAATCCGTTATTTATAATTTTTAAAAAATTGAAACCAATCCAATCCGTTTAAATCATGGAACCAATCCAAACCAATCCATTTAAATACGGATTGAATCGGTTTAGGACCACAAATTCACATAATTAAATAACCAAAATATATATATATATATATAATACTTTAATTTCATAAAAATATAAATATAGCATTATATTAGTTCCACAATAGCAACATGTTTTTCTATAATAGTGACATACTGTTCTAGAATTTAAACAACCATAAGAAAACTGGTTTCACCATAAGTATTTAGACCATTACAAATTAAAACTAAAAACTAACAAACAAAAGTAATAAGAGAAGATATTATACGGTTTTAGGTTTGAGTTTAGATTTTATATAGAATAAGAGAAGATACTATGGGGAGGATGCATAATAAAAATATAGACTATTTGTATACGGTTCGGATCGGTTCTAATCCGAAACCGTGAGGTTCAATCCGGAACCAATCCGTGGACTACGGATTTTTAATTCTTCAATTCGGAACCGAACTGCGGATTCTAAAAATCAATCCATACCCATCGGATTGGACTGGACTGAATCGGATTACGAATTTTACGGATTCCTTACTCAGCCCTAAAACATATCTCTCTCTCTCTAAATAGCAATTGAAATTTTGGTTTGGTTCTCACATTTGCAAAATACAGATTATAGAAAGACTGATACACATACAACATAAAGCATTTTCAAAACCCCAAGAAACAAAAAAGATACATACTAGTATGTCAAATGTTGTTGAAGAACCTCGTCTGGTGGTTAGAAATTTTCTAGCCAGGCCTCAACATGAAGGTGTTGGTGCCATTGTTAGACGAAGCATTGGGAGGTAATATAATTCTGTTTGGTTTAATTTTTACAATCTGTTTTTATTTACTCTTTTTATCTCCAAATATTAATAAATTTTAGAAAAAGAACAAAATAAATCACTTTAAATAGTACATATTAATCTGTGTTTTGAGAGGTAATATAATTCTGTTTGGTTTAATTTTTACAATCTGTTTTTATTTACTCTTTTTATCTCCAAATATTAATAAATTTTAGAAAAAGAACAAAATAAATCACTTTAAATAGTACATATTAATCTGTGTTTTGAGATAATAAAAAATAGAATAAAATAGAATAATGGACTAATATTTTGAGAGGAAAGAATTTTTTTTTTATTTTTTTATTTTTGACAAAAGATACACCAAACTAATTTAGAAATTATATGAAAGTTCAAATTTTTTTAACAAAATAGATTTAAAAATTAAACTAAACATGATTTTAAATTGCGGAATTGGGAGACTATCTATTTCAATCGTGGCGTAACAGTGTTGGGGTATTGGGTTGTGAATCGATTATGAACCGCTAATATATTTGGAATTGAGTGTTTGAATTATGTTTCATTGAATGTTTGAAACTGTTTGGCTAAATGGGTGTTTTTTTGTTTGTTCTGGTTTGAATTGAAGTACTTTGATCCTTTTCTTGTTCTAGATGAATTCTCAGGTGAGTTGGGTCTCTCTGTTTTACTCTGTTTCTTTATGATAAACGCATACATTTGTTCAATGTCTGAATTCTGATATTTTTTTTTTATTTTTTTAACTCTTATTTGTTTTTGTTTTTTCTCTTTTGTTTCTGTTTTTAGTTGAGAAAAGATTGCTGATGCTCTGTTTTTCATATTTTTCAGGATTTGAAACAGTCACATACATGTTGCAGGTACATATATAATACCAACTATTATTATTTTTTTCTAATAATTTTTAAAAAATTATTACTGGATCGAATTCTATGATCAATTTATGTGTTTTATACTTTTCTTTCTTTTTTTTCAAGCTAATGAAACTTCTCTCATAGTGCTCTGCTTTTATGGAACCTAACATGAATTAGGATAGAAGTTAGGAAGAACCTCAACTTCATATTAATGAGAGCATGGTGCATTGGGTCATCACTTTTTAAGATAGACCCATTTTTTAAATTTCATTTCTTGTCAGTATTTTTATATGAAGAGCTTGTGACATCATTTTTTTTCTTTTTACAAATTAAATTATATTTTTTTCAATAACCACAAAAGATAATTTTTTATTGTTATTTATGGATAATTGTTATTTTTCATTTATTTTTATTTGGGAAATGATTTTTTTCCCGAAAATTTTCTCCCCCGAAGAGCCCAAAAAATAGATGGAGAAGAGAGGGAGAGAAGAGAGAAGAAGAGAGGAGAAGAGAAAGAGGGAGAAAGAGAGAGGAGAGGAGAAAGGAAAACAGAGAGAGAGGCCCCTCCATTCTGCCCCCTCCATTCCGACCCCTCCATTCCGCCGATCGTCGTCGCAGCTCCGGCCGCCGCCGCCTCCTCCACCTCTGCCTTCTTCTCTTCTTCTTCTGATTTTCTGATTGAAAAAAAATAAAATAAAATAAAATGACGAAACGACGTCGTTTCGTAAATTAGGGAGATTCGGGTTCCTTGATTTCGAGCTACCAATCACTATCGTTTTTATTTTTAGTGATGCTTTTTTTTCCTCCAATTTTGAGTAGTTATTATTTTTTAAAAAACTTTTTAGACTTATAAAAATTGAAAGTGGTTTGAATTTCCTTTTGACTCATTTAGTAGGCTTATTTTAAATAAATAAAAAATTTGTTTTAATATTTAGAATTGTCAAGTCTAAATGAGCCAATAAAAAAAAAAAAAAAATCAAAGTTTGCAAAAGTTCATGACTTTTTGTTAACATGTGTTTTTAGAAAACATATTAAAAAGACTTAAAATGATTATATATATATATATATTTTTTTTATCACATGTGCTTTCTTCTTACGATAGTGCTACATGCATCAATTAGTATATATAGTAGTGTACAAATTAGTATTATGATATTATTATTGATCATATTTATTATACAAGTTACAAGTATTCAAAGTCATACAAATGATGTCATATCATCTGTTAGTACATTAATTAGTATATATAGTATTATTCATCTTCTTAACATATATGCGATAACAAAATCTAATAAAAAATAAGTTGAGAGAAACGCACGTACTAACAAAATTTAATAAAAATAAAATTTAAAAAATACATAATAAAATCTAATAAAAATAAGTTTAACTTATACAATGTCAACAAACTACAAATTTAATCAGTTTGGTGTGTGTGTGTGTGTATAACTCTCAAAAGGGTGCATAACTTTTATCTTATTATTGTTTATTAGTTAGGAAAAAGGTATAATATATGAGGAGTAGTGGTGGATTATCGCCTTATTTGAAAAGTTAACTATTGTAGTTGGTTATTTGATATTTTGATTATTTCAGCTTGATTAAAATAATTGTCTTAAGAAAGTTAGTTGGCTTTTGTTTTTTTTTTTTTTTTAGTAGTTGATTTGATGATTATGACAGACAAAATAAAATAATTATGAGTTAGATTCAATATTTTATTTTATTTGCTATTTTAACATACTTTGTCTTTTAGTGGACTTTAAGACTCAAATATATAATATACTATAGACATCAAATATTTTTATGATGTCTAAGATCCCTCAACATCAATCCAAAGAAAATTGGTCCAAAGAAAATTCAAGTCAGAGAAAATTGGTCCAGAGAAATTTTCAAAATTTCTCTAGACTTCCCTAAACTTCCCAGAGAAATTTCAGTTCAAACAAGAAAATTTCTCTTCACCAATCCAGAGAAATTTCAGTTCAAAGCAGAGAGAGAAGATCATTTCATTGAGTGAATAAGCAACAAATAACAACCTATATATATGATCCTGCTGGAGGTTTCTCCAGAGAAATTTCATTAACTGTTCTATTACTTTTCAAGCTAAAATGATCCTGTTTCTCCAACTGTTGTTACTCACCACTCTATAATCTATAGAAGCTAAACAACGATTGATCTAACAGAAGATTTTTTTTAATTTCCAAGTTATAAGCATCAACAACTCTCACTTTCATTAAACTCCATCCATCTACAAGATACAAGTCCCTACAAGAACAGTCCAGAAATAACAGGCTATTTTTTTAAAGCTCCATCAAAAAGTTCCACCTGAAGAAGCAAAAGCAAATCCATGGTATAATATTGGTTCAATATAATTCTTAGATTTCATCTCATTGTTGATAATACAAAGAGCAGCAAAGATTGCCGATGCCTATTACATACCAAAAGCATCTAAAAAAAACATGTTCACACCAGCATCTAAAAAAAACATCGCCCATCACTTGTCACTTTGCTTTTAATTATAATAACCAACAATTAACTAAAAAACTTTAAAATTCATAATCAAAATTGAAAATTGAAATCAAACTTACATCAATAGCTCGCCTCGAAAGAAACCAGTCAAAATGAATCCAGAGAAAATTCAAATTTCTCTGGGTTGAATCCAGAGAAATTTGAGAAATTCTTGGGGCCTCACTATCCTCTTGTGCGTACCTGGAGGAGTTGGTAGACTTGAATCCCCTTAAAAAACTGGAGGTGCTTGATCTTTCTGGTTGCATTGGTTTGACAGAACTACCCAATGACATGTTTGACCAGATGTACTTGAACACCTAGCTATTGTGCTGTGTGTAAACCTTTTTTTGTCTTCCCCTTCATCAACAAGGCATCATTAAGAAACTCATCCATAGCTTTGATGGAAGACCCCATGAAACCATTCTGATCTCTAATGGCATCTTCAATCATCTCCTTGATCTCACCAGCTTTCCTTCTCAATTCCTTCCCTTGCTCACTCTAACATCACCAACTCTATCTTCTCCGCTATATCCCGATGCCTAACCTCAACATTAAACTCCCTCTGCCGCCGCCACACAAACCCCAATCTTCTCAGCCAAGAACTTGGCACTGAAAAACTGCTCTACTGCCATCGGCCACCCCATCAGCGGCATGCTATGGGTGAGCCATTCCAGTATAGACTTCTAATCTTCCTCCTGAGCAAGGAGTACCTATTTCGATAATATGGAAATCAATTATACTCAGTTACAGAGTATCACCGTCATTATACTCAATTTTCTCTAGTTTAAAATTGTTAACAAACACACAGAAATTTTTCTCTGTACAAGTTTGTAGAAATCAAGGTTGCAAATGTCATCGTGCGAGGAAGACGGATCATAGTGTATGCTTCTGCTACTGTCCGGTCGCTCCATCCATTGGGATCCGTTCTGCAAAACGTCATGATTAACCACTCCAAACACATCGTGATTTACCATTCCAAACAGAGGTGCGACGGTAGCGGACCAGAGGGAGGAGTCGGAGGAGAAGGTGTTGAGGAAGAGGTCGTAGAGGAGGGTGGAGGAGCAGAGCTTATTGCCTTGGATCTGGAAGACGGTGGGTGAAAGGAGAAGAGAGAGAGAGAGTAGAGTAGAGAGAAAGAGTCAAATTTCTCTGAGATATGTTTAGGGACCTTAGACATCAAAAAATAATTTTGTGGATCTCTTCCATTATGAAAAGTGGGAGATGTACCCTAAACCAATTTTCCCTTAATAAAATCTAATAAAAATAAGTTTAACTTATACACTGTCAACAAACTATAAAATTAATCAGTTTGATGTGTGTGTGTGTGTGTAACTCTGAAAAGGGTGCATAACTTTTATCTTATAATTGTTTATTAGTTAGGAAAAAGGTATAATATATGAGAAGTAGTGGGGCATTATGAAAGTTAACTATTTTAGTTAGTTATTTAATATTTTGATTATTTTAGTTTGATTAAAATAAGTGTATTAAGAAAGTTAGTTGGCTTTTGTTTGTGTTTTTTTTAGTAGTTGATTTGATGATTATGACAGAAAAAGTAAAATAATTATGAGTTAAATTCAATATTTTATTTTATTGACTATTTCAACATATTTTGTCTTTTAGTTGATTTTAAGGCTCAAATAAGATACCATCAAATTTGTTTTTGTTTTTGTTTTTGTTTTTGTTTTTTTCTCTTGCAAAAATGGACAATGACATGGATAACTTGTATGATAAACTATTTTCGAATTTTGTTTTTAAGAAATCATTTTTAATGAAGCCCTTTTAGGTTGTTTTTTCAATTTTAAAAATTATTTTTGTACAAAAATAAATATGGTCCAAAAATAATGAGTATTTTTGAATTTTTCATTATTATTGTTTTTTAGAATATGAAAATGAAAACATAAAAAACGAGAAGTACCAAACAAGTTCTCCATTGTTTGATGCCCTGTTAAGCAGATTCACATGGGGCACTCATATTTTTTTGGGCATCGAATAGGAGAGGCGTTGTTAAGTTTAGTGGACTCATCTAAGTGATCTAACTGTTAATTTTATAGGGTGTTTTTGAGAAGATTATTTATTAAAAAAATTAAATTGATTGCATATTAATAGTTATATTATCAGATCATATCTATTTATCTTTTAAACAAATGAATAAGAAGTATAATTTTGATAATAAATTGTTCAATTTTTTAATACAAATATAATATGATCACGTTATTATTGATGTTCAATCATCTTTATAATATATTTTGTAGTTCTTAAAAAGTGAACCGTTCACCATTATATTTTGTATGAATATATTTAATAAATTTTAAAAAGTGAATTATTTATATCATCGAGGTAACCTTGAGTGCTCACCTACCGGAGACAATCCAAATCTGCTTTTTTTGATCTGAAAGTTTCGTTGACTTTGTTAGATGAATTGTGTTGTAGTTATTGACATAGTCTTCACTCACCCAATTAATTGAAACTGAAAAGAAGTTTTATATTGTTTGGAATATATATGTATATAGGGAGCCATGACACATGAAGATTTTGAGGGGCACAAGGGGACAATAGGAGTTGGAGATTTGCAATGGATGACTGCTGGAAGAGGAATAGTTCACTCTGAGATGCCTGCATCCCAAGGTACTCAAAAGGGCTTGCAGTTGTGGATCAATCTCTCTTCCAAACATAAAATGTAAGTCTGTTTATATATATCCTAGTGCTTTCTCGTAATTAATAGGATTAATCACACAAATTAATTATTAACCAAAATTAATAATCTTAGGAGATTTGGTCAAAACCTCCTCATAATAAAATTTTAATATATTAAGGATAAGCACAAAATTTTTTTCTTGAAAAGTCTAACAAATATCACTATTATCAAAATATTAAATTTTAAAATAATATAACTTAGATGTCGGTTTTTAATAAAATTAATATTTTTAGAATTTTCTTATCAAGATCTATAAAATAAGATTCATATTGCCTATGAAATTCTTTATAAAAAAAAATATTACCGTTAAAATTGATGTAAACAGTAACAGTAAGATATTACTCTGTTTGACAGTAATATGTTACTCTGTCTCACAGTAACATGTTATTCTGTTTGACAATTACTCTATTTGACAGTAATATATTACTCTATTTGACAATAACATGTTATTCTGATTCACAGTAATATATTATTCTGACAATATTATTTAAAAAAAAAGAAGATATTTTATTTTGTCTTTACTCAATTATGTATTTTTTTCTTAAGAGATTTATAAAAAATAAACAAATTAAATTATCCTTTTCATCAAATAAGGATCTAATAAAAGGATTTTGGCTAAATTTTCCTAATCTTTAATAGTGAGTAGCAATCATCAGTAAGACTAACATCTTGGTTGTTTTCCAAAAGCTTTTACATACTGTGTGCTTCCAACCCCCCCAATATCTATGTGCCTTTTGTATTTGAATCCCACGTAAAAGAAAAAAGAGGCCTTCCTTGATAATGATTGATCTCCGGACCTTTTAATTCTGGTGTTACATTAGATTTTCCTAAAGAATTGTTGAATTTTTATAAAAGTGGGATGTGTCTAGTGGTTTTGGGATACAGTACTGTTATGAATTTAGAAAATTTATTCAGAAAAATAGTATGTGATTGAGATTTGTTTCAAGTGTGAGTCTTACTGTGTTGAATCTAGACCATATATCATTTTTTGGAATAAAATTCTTGACAGATTCATGATTCCTACCTTTTTTGTATACCTAATTTTAGAGGGTGTGCATAGTAATGTCTCTCTTTATACCCGATGAGATGAAACCTTTTTGTATGCATCCATGAATCATAAGAGTTCTCAAAAAAGTAAAGGAAAAAAATCCCAAAAAAACTCACTTTTTAGGATACCAAAAACTTGATTTCACCCAAAAAACTGTGTATTTTTTTGGTTTTTTAATTTATGACTTACCCACTCAAAAAAAAAAAAAAACTTGATTTCAAATTCTTGAAAACTATTTTTTGCACTAAAATAAAAACAATGAGTATTATCAAATTTTTTATTATTTTTGTTTTTGAAAAACACAAAATGAAAACGAAGAAAATGAAACACAATCCATTAAGTTTGCATAATCATTCAAACTCATTATCTGTTTTGCTTAATCACAGGATTGAGCCAGGATATTAAGAAATTTCAAGCAGGGACATCTCAGAAGCTACAAAAGATGGAGTCAAGGTCAGAGTAATAGCTGGTGAGTCCTTAGGAACCGAATCACCAGTATACACAAGAACACTCACTATGTACTTGGACTTCACTCTCAACCCAGGGTCCCATCTTCATCAACCAATACCCATTTCATGGAATGCATTTGTGTATGTTTTGGATGGTGAGGGCATTTTTGGCAACTCAAAATCATCGCTTGTAACACCTCACCACCATCTTCTTCTTTTGGGCTCTGGGGATGGGCTTGAAGCTTGGAACAAGTCATCAAAGCCGCTAAGGTTTGTGCTGGTTGGAGGTGAACCGTTGGGTGAACCAGTGGTGCAGTTTGGGCCATTTGTGATGAACAGTCAAGAAGAGATTGATCGGACAATTGAAGATTATGAGAATTATAGTAATGGTTTTGAAAAAGAGAGGCACTGGAGATCTGAAGCCATGATTGATCCTGTTATGTACATTTTTTAACTTTTAATTTTTATTTTGGTAATTGTTTGATTTCAAGTGATGAATGGAAAATGAGTTGACAATGTATTGAAATGTAACTCTCTAAGTTAATGAATGACTAAAGATGAATTATGATGTATTTTATTTGTGTGCCATTATTCATGAGAGAGTTCTCCCACCTAGGGTAGTTTTCCAAGTTAATTAGGTATTTTTAGCGTATCATGCTACTTCAATTGTGCTAATATTATATTTTAATACGCAATAGTGTTAAAATGCTATAATTGTGCTCTAACTATATATGCATGATATGATTGTGTGTATTCGCAATCTCTTTAAATTTAATTATAATTAAAAAATAATAATTCAGTCATTAATATTTTTGGATTGAATACACATAAACTGTATTTTAAATTAAAATTATTTAAATAAAAAATAATTGTAAAACTCCACCAACCCAAAAATAATTAGAAAAGCAGTAGCCAAACTGGATTTGCATACCCTAAATAAAATTAAATAGACAAATAAATACACTGACCTTTAAAATTTGGAATAAATATAAATAGTTTTATAATTTTGGCATACGCACATTAACTTTCCTTTTGATTTCCGATGTTTTGATTGTGTCAACTTGATCCTCAAGACACAATTTAAATATTAGAGATCAAATTGATACAGGATTGGTATTTTAGTGATCAAAATATAATTAAAACAAAGAAGACAAAAAGTGGAGGATTGGGACATATATTGTAGGGGTGCAACTCAAGCATTCCAAGCCCAACTCAAGTTGTACTGAATGCACGGACCCGCCCAAACTCAAATTGTAACCCGATGTTCAAGCTTGACCCGAATTAAGTCCGAATTGCACAAAAAATATTTTTTGGCATTTAATTTTTACCAATATACTCATCTTACTTCAAAAATCACAAACATGTGAGGCAACATGAATGAACAAGTAAAAGTATAATGGAATTGAAAGAGTATTAAGTCAGCATTAAAACTCCAAAATGGAAATTAAAGTACCCAGATGTGAAAGCAAAATAGCAAGATCTTAAAAGCATAGCTCTGAATTAAACCCAAACATCCACTATTTTCTGCAGCAACCTCTAACGTGGAACTGCAGGGCGATCAAGTCGACCTATGTGAAGAGCTACTCCTTTCTCTGCTAACCACTTGCAGATGTCCAGTTCACTGCTCATAGTAGGGGGAAAACAATAGCAAAAAGGTCAATTAAGGTTGTTATAATTGACATGAATGACGTTTTCTTGGTTTTATATGAATAAAATTACCGACTGAAACACTTAACTGGGTAGGAATTGGATACAAGATAGTGTCCCATGTCCCATATGGAATGTCACTGATCTTCCTGCTGTAATATGTTTAGCCAAAATGTAAGGTTGGAATCGGAAGTTTTCAAACTAAACTCATCAAAAACATAGTTCGGTATTTGAAGCAAGTGAAAGTAATTTTTGAACTACTTCCCACCATATTGTGAGAAAAACAAGGCCGATACACCTAGAAATGATTTAAAATTTAAATACAATTATCATCCATATGATAAACATCAGTCTGCTAAATACAACAAAAGCATGAGAATTGGGCCAGAAAGTGTTTGGAAGCTATGCACCACCACGAGGCGAAGGCAAATGACTAATCTACAACATAACCCTTTTCTTATCCTTTTTTGTTTTTGGTTCAAGGTACATTTGCACATCATAACTTTACTAGTGGTGGGTGCAAGCGTTTGCAATTCTATATTTACATTTTTGGATAGTTTGATGATTGAGGAAAACTGATTAACAGTTTAGACGGGTTTGATGAAGGAGAAAAATCATCCTAACAGTTATTGGATGTGACAGTTACAGGATGAAAAGGGGTGATAATTACTAGGTGGGAAGGGTATTCTTGGAAAAGTAAAAAACGTGACATCTTTTACACTAGCTCAGGTGTATGTTTATATAATAGTACAGATGAAGAGACAATCAGATATCAAATAGGAAAATGTTTAAAAAAAAATCACATTCATTGACATTAGAGTGGTTCTTTTTCTATGTTGCAAGCATCACATGATGTTTAAGCTAAATTAGACAATTTGAGTAGTTTTATGAACTATGAGATAATGTAGAAAGTAA
This sequence comes from Camellia sinensis, assembly GCF_004153795.1. NCBI lineage: Eukaryota > Viridiplantae > Streptophyta > Magnoliopsida > Ericales > Theaceae > Camellia > Camellia sinensis. The sequence continues at coordinate 1,219,068 of NW_021024904.1, read as the reverse complement.
TATTACTTAAGAGTTAAGAGTGGATCTTTTAGGAACAAACCATAGATTTTAACATGCAACAGTTTTAGACGTGTTTCATTGACATTAATGAACCTTTTGAGAGAGGAAGAGAGTAAAATTATGGTTTGGAAGTCGGTCAATTTTGTAAATAAACAATTAACACTTTGAATAAGGCAGTTTCTCATCTAAAGCAGATGATTAGAGAGGGAACAGAACATATGGTATTACTAAACAAAACGAACGTGACAGTGATAAGGAACATTTATAGAGCATGAGAAGAAAATGCTAAAGGGGCATTATTTATGTCGAGTGGAAACAGCACTAGAGAAAATAAAAAGAACAAAAGGCTTAAAAGGACATACTTAGTTGGAGAAAAAAAAAACACAAATGGAATTGACTTAAAGCAAATTTATGGAACACGAGACCTAAAAGCCTCTTTACACTTGCATCAAGCATTCCAGCATAAAGCATTCAGAGACAATATCAAAGCAGACAGTGATAGCTCAACATGAGATTAATTAAGCCAATTCAAAGAAAAAATGTACAGTGCATGTAATCAAACATAAGATTTAAACATCCATCTACTGCGGGAGTCCTAAATCATATAGATACAATTATGGTTCGATTATTTTGTACATTTCAGAGACAGAATAGTGTGCGCATGGCTCATATGTCCATCTGCACAGAGGACACACAACAAGGAGGCTAATTCAAGGGCAATACTTCTACACATTAATGAGTGCAACAAGAACTATAACGATAATACATGAATATTTAGTAAATACCATTGTTGTCAAATTGTGAATCGTTTTGCTAAAATAGTAAATCATGAATCGTAAGATTCACTTTACTTAGCATAATCTATAATTTTATATATGTATACACATATAAAATACACTTACAATGTTTAAAATGAAATAAATATCAATACAATAAGTTGAGCTCTACCATTTCTTTTTCTTTTTCTTTTTTGTTTTTTAACAAAAAATATGCTATTTCATACATTATGCAAACAAGCTGAATCGCTTGAATTATAGTGAATCATAGTGAATCATAGTAAATCGTGAGATTCACTCAAATTAAGATTCAACTACACAAAGCGAATCGTTTTGCTTGCAACTCATATTGAATCATAAATCGTAAGATTCTGACAACCATGGTAAATACCCAAAAGCATAATTAGGCATGTGAGCAAAAAAATCCTAGTAAAATAATAGAACAAGAATGTCACCTCTCTGCACTTTCGTCGACCACATCAACTCTAAGCAAAACATAAAAAAATGGTGTTCAAACTTAAATAAAACTAGGCATTCCCACACTATAGACAGTGCAATTAACAAATGTTACATTATTACCTCTTTACACTTTTATCCACAGCAGTGTTGCTGCTGCACAAAGAATACAACGATATAGTTAAAAGCGAAAAACAGTAAATCAGAATGGGCTAAGGAAAAATCAACAGATTACTATTTTCACCTTCATTAGCTGCAACATTCCTAAGTGAAACTAAGCTTCCAACATGAACAATTGCTTTACAGACATTAGTAGCAACCGGAAGCCCAAAAAGTCCGAGGTGATAGAAAAATTTTCCAACTGGGTCGTAACAAACAATGGCAACAGAGTCATACAGCATCAGAATTTCACCATTGTGGGTAAGCTTCAATGGTTTAAAATAGACTCTCGTATCCTGCTGCACCTCCAAGCTCCTGGGTCGCTTGATAACGTACTGTTTGGTCCAAGAACTCTGTACCCCATAAGCCTTCATCATCCATATCTCCATTCGATCACTGAAATAATTGTCGAAAATGCATAATTCATCACCCAAAACCCCCAAATTCAAATTCAATCGCCGCAAAGAGGTCCGGCTCTCTGAACTGAATTGAGTCTGTGGTGGTGGAAGCGATCGAAATTCCTCACTAGCAACATCAAAAGCACCAATGAACTCACAAGTTTCAATTCCGATATCCCTGGGTCGCTTGATAACGTACTGTTTGGTCCAAGAACTCTGTACCCCATAGTCCTTCATCATCCATATCTCCGTTCGATCACTGAAATAATTGTCGAAAATGCATAATTCATCACCCAAAACCCCCAAATCCAAATTCAATCGCCGCAAAGAGGTCCGGCTCTCTGAACTGAATTGAGTCTGTGGTGGTGGAAGCGATCGAAATTCCTCACTAGCAACATCAAAAGAACCAATGAACTCACAAGTTTCAATTCCGATATCTTGATCAGTCATCAACCAGTGAAGAACCCCATTCAAATACGCCTCCGATTCTCTCGCTCGAAGTGGGTATGGTACCTCTCCAATCCTTCTCCATTCCCCACTTCCTCCAACGGTGTAAATCTCTCCTTCCATCCTAAACGAAACCGTACCATTTGTTGTTGTTGGGTCGTCTTTGACAGTAACATAAAGCATTATTATCACCTTGTATCGATCAGTACTCTGATCGAATCCGAACCCAGAAACAATATCGAACCCAGTTTCGATTTCGGACTTGGGAAGAGTCATGTACTCGCCGATAATGGGGTTGCAGATGTAAACAGGGTCGAAGTACAAGGGTTCGGATAAACAGAGCAAGCCATTGATGGACCCAACGAGATCGAACTCGAGGTTGGAACGGTTGAACTTGGTGGAGATGGTAGTGACGGCGTCGTTTGAGTGGCAAGTAGTGGGTTCGGCCAAGTAGAGATCGTATGGGAGGCCGTCTTTGGGGGTCTTGGTTTGAAGGATGAGGCTCGGAGATGAAGCTCGGGAGAGGTGCATTTTTGTGAAAATGGGTTCGGTGGTTATGGTGCGCCAGAGCTAGCAGACGCAGCGGCAACGAGAGAGGAACCTGATGGGGAGTCTGGAGAGGACGTCGGTGATGATGAGTCTGGGTAGGTCGGACATGGTTGTTGCGGTGGTTTGTGGTGGTGGGCTTGTTTGGTGGTGGGGCTTTGTTTTCCGGCTAGAGTGAGCCAAGGTCCTCTCCTTGCAGCCTCATACTTGCGCTCGTCCTTACAGACCTTCGGATTTATTTTTAGGCCTAATTTTAATAATTCGAACCGTTCATATTTTATGATTTATTCAGTATATCATACCTGTAAAAAATCAAGTTGATCGGATATCAGAAAGCATATGTTCGGAAAACTATTTTTAAATTTTTTAAAAAATAGTTTTTAGTTCAATTTTTCGAACACATACTTTCTGATATCCGATCAAATTGATTTTTTACAGGTATGATATACTGAATAAATCATAAAATATGAATGGTTCAAATTATCAAAATTAAGCCTAAAAATAAACCCAAAAACCTGCAAAGACGGGAACAGGTACAAGAGCCGCAAGGAGAGGATCCTCATTTTGTTTCTTTTCACCATATATATGCGGGGTAAATCTTTCATTTTGTTTCTTTTCACGATATATATGCGGTGCAGGTGGGAATAAAATATTTTTGAATTCACCAAGTTTGGATCAATAAATGTTTAAATTAAGGGAAAAATTATGAATACACTTCTCAAAACATGTGCATTATGAATTTTTTTTTTTTTTTTTTTTATAGAAATATTATTAATTGATCTAGAAACATTACATGGCAACACATTTATCAATCACAATTTACTACATTCTCTCATATTTTTTAACGCTGTCACGTTTGTCTTGTTTAGTAATACCATATGTTATATTCCTTCTCTAATCGGTTGTTTTAGATTTGTCTACTTGGTTACGTTTATTTGGCGAATTAGGTTTGATGAAATTATTAATGAGTGGATGATTAGAAAAGAGATTGTTAATACAAGGATTGTTAGTGAGAGAATTAAGTAAAAATGTGGTTATGAGTAGGGGTGAGCATGGTCCGGATTGGACCGGATTGAGGTAAAACCAGGACCAATCCGTTATTTACGGTTCCTAAAAAATTGGAACCAATCCAATCCATTTAAATCATGGAACCAATCCGAACCAATCCATTTAAATACGGATTGGATCGGTTTAGGACCACGGATTCACATAATTAAATAACAAAAATATATATATAACACTTGAATTTCATAAAAATATAAACATAGCGCTATATTAGTTCCATAATAGCAACATGTTTTTCTATAATAACGACATACTGTTCTAGAATTTAAACAACCATAAGAAAACTGGTTTCACCATAAGTATTTAGACCATTGCAAATTAAAACTTAAAACTAACAAACAAAAGTAATAAAAGAAGATATTATACGGTTTTAGGTTTGAGTTTAGATTTTACATAGAATAAAAAAAGATACTATGAGGGAGGATGTATAATAAAAATATAGACTATTTGTATACGGTCTGGATCGGTTCCAATCCGAAACCGTGGGATTCAATCCGGAACCAATCCGTGAACTACGGATTTTTAATTATTCAATCCGGAACCGAACCGCGGATTCAAAAAACCAATCCAAACCTATCGGATTGGACTGGACTGGATCGGATTACGGATTTCACGGATTCCTTGCTCAGCCCTAGTTATGAGGGTTGGTTTGGGAAGTGGGTTGCCTTTTTGGCTATTTTAGCATGGGCTAAAAAACTTAGTTTGGGAAGAGCTTTTTGGCTTTTTTGACTTTTTTTGTGAGAGAAGAGTGTAATGATTATGGGTTGGATGTGATGTTTTGTTTGTTGTGGCTAAAATAACCTATTTTGTCTTTTGTGGCTAAAATAGCCAAAAAAAACCACAAAACCACTTCCCAAACGGTGCCGAGCTTATTTATATTTTACCCTAAAATATTATTAAAAAATGAAAAAATTATTTATAAGTCCTATTAGGAAGACTTATGCTACATATGGTCCTACTAAAAAACTTATGTTCCTGTAAGTCATGTGGGACGTTTGTTGATACATTTACCCTCAATATTAGTCGTTAATATTATAAATAATAGTAAAACCATATATAAGAAATTGAATGTTACCATAGATCATATCTATATAAATGTAACGTAACGTGACACTCACATAAACGTAACGTGACATATCTACATAAACGTAACGTAACGTGACATCTATATAAACGTAACGTGACACCTATGATCTATGCCAACATTTAATTTCATATATAGGAAATTGAATGTTACTATAGATCATATCTACATAAACGTAACGTAACGTGACACCTACATAAACGTAACGTGACACATATACGTAATGTGACACTTACATAAACGTAATGTGACATATTTACATAAACGTAACGTAACGTAATGTGACACCTATATAAACGTAACGTGACACCTATGATCTATGGTAACATTCAATTTCCTATATAACATTCAATTTCATATATAGGAAATTGAATGTTACCATAGATCATATCTACATAAACGTAACGTAACGTGACACCTATGATCTATGGCAACATTCAATTTCCTATATAGGAATATAGGAAATTGAATGTTGCCATAGATCATATTTATATAAAACGTAACGTGACACCAACATAAGCCAGCAACATTTTCACATTCAATTTAAAAAGATAAAAACTCATTAAGTTTGCGAAACGTAACGTGACACGTTACGTTACGTTTATGTAAGTGTCGCGTTACGTTACGTTTATATAGGTGTCACGTTACGTTACGTAACATATATGTGGGTGTCACGTTACGTACGTTTATGTAAGTGTCACGTCACGTTACGTTTACGTAGGATCTTGTGGAATACATTCCTATTTAAATAAGACTTGAGACTCTATAAGAAATTACACAAGACTTAGCCTAGGATAAGTGTCTGAAAAAGAACTTATAAATAAGTCTCCCTTAAAAAATTCATTCCCTATTTTAAAAATTATTTTTTCATCTACTTTCCCCCAACAAACTCCCTATTATTTCTCTATTCTATTAACAAACTCTCTATTTTTTCTCTATTCTATTAAAATATAATTTTTAATTATAATTTTAAAAAAAATAAAAATCGTAAATGTACACTGCAGTCTCTAAACAAAGCAAAGCAAAGCCAATATATATATATATATATATATATATAAGGGAGCTACAGTGACTCCTTACAAATAAAGAGTCACTAAGACTAGTAAATCCGTACTAGGTATAAGAGCTAAAGTAGTAGATCTAGAGCTAACTGAAAAGTTACTTCGAAATAATCGATTCATTTTGATTTTATAAAATTAATTCAATTTTCTTAAGTTTGATAACTTATCATGGTTTCACATACTATGTGTTCGCTCATACCTTCTCCAGGAACCCTTATATCTATTCACGGCCTATCCTAAAGACTTACAGAAAATCTGGAACAAAAGGTGGGTGGCTACTAACAGAGTGGAAAACAAAGATAAGTTAACAAGAAATAAGAAGAATGGAATTAATTTGAAATGACTAGACAATAAGCATATATCATTTATGAACTTGGCTTTGATACCAAAAAGGAAATTAATTCATCACAATAAATTAATTTGTATAATTAATTTGGGAAAGTTATGGAAGTATGAAATTGAGTTGGAAATAATGAAATTGGGTAATTATGAGATTTAATGGTGGAGTTGGAATGATTAATCACTCACCCTTGAAATTGTAGATAATTTATCTGTTTGATAATTTATTATCTGTTTAGAAATAATTATTTTGGGCTATCGATGGAGGATAGTCTTGATTGTTGTAGACATAACATGATGATTAAGTGAATTAAAACTAATCAATTGAGTACGTCATTGAATATGACGGATGGAATAACACATCGAATGTGCTTGGCTTGATCATTGTATATGATCAGTGTTTAAATACATTGTATATGTATATTGTTTGGGAGGAGATATGAGATTTACTCCAGGATTTGAGAGGAGATAGGGGATGTACTCCACGGTTTGGGAGGAGATAGGGGATGTACTCCTAAATCGGATTTGGGAGGAGATAGGGGATGGACTCCAGTGATAACTAAGTTGACCAGAGTGTCCAGGGTGAAAGTCCTGAAATCCTAATTGCATTTGCATAACGTAGATGAATTGAAGTATTGAAATGATCATAATATGAGTTATAGTCTCATTCGAAATTGAATTGTTGAAGTATTGTTGATATAAGTGTAGTCTCATTATGAACTGCTTGGCTGAATAGGGAACCATATCTATGAATTGGTTTGGATAATGAAATGGAAAAAGATGTATGTTTGTTTATATGAGTTAAACATTTATCAAATGTCAATGTTTTAGTTATTGCTCATATTATGTTTAGCATATTTCTACTGGGCGTTGGCTCACTCTATATAGGACATCATTTTCAAGTTTAGGTGTTATGCCACCTCGAAGGATGTAGCTTGGAAGGTCTTGGGAGTTGAAGACTCTTTTGATTATTTTTGTTGTTCTCTTTTGGTATTACCTGTAAATCCAAGCCAAGGGCTAAAAATATATTTGAGTTAGTACTCTCTTTTGTGGCCAAGTGTTGGCTTGGAAAGTTGTAAGCCCGCAGGGCATTTACTTTTGTTGTCAACATGTAATATTTTTGTAATGAATACTCTGATAAATAGAAATATGCTTTATTTTCACATGTTTATGGATGTCAAGAATGTTGGGTTTATATGTATTATTTTGAGGGCGTTACAGAAAGCAACACATAAATAAAACAAGTTAAATAAACTAAATTGAAACAACTAAAATAAAATAGATACAATATTTTAAAACTGTAGCAAATATTAGTTTATGGTGACTTATAAGGAAGCTGATGAGAGTGGTATAAGGGAGTTCCAACCCCCTAAAATAGGTAAGGGAATGATTTAGGAGGTCAGCTGAGGATGCTTTTCTGATGATAGTGTAGGAGATAGGGGTGCTCGCGGTTCAGTTTTGGACGGTTCGGTTTGCGGTTTGAACTCGCTCGTATATATGTGGTTTGGGAAAAATTGAACCCGCAACTACACACAGTGCTGGTTGCGGTTTGTGTGAATAAGGTTTGCGAATGTGTGGACGGTTGCGGGCAGTTTATGGATTTGACTTTTTTCTTTAAAAATTTATTTTTAGTTTTTTTTTTTTTTGTAAATATTTATTTTGGTTCATTTTCTCCCCATTTTTTAAAATGCTCAACATTAATAATAATTAATTAAAACTTATAAAATTAAAAACACAACAAAATCAATTCCTAATACAAGCAAATCATTCAAAATCCTAAATTTTTAAATAAAATCATAAACTAACACAAGCACATCTTTCAAAATCCTAAATTAAATCATCAAAATCATTTACAATCCAACAATACAATTAAAGTAAAATCATTCAAAATCTTAAATTTACTTAAAAGTAATTTTTCATTAACTTTTACATTCATAAAAATGTAATAATAAAATAATAATAAATTGTTATTTGACACGGGTAAGCCCATAAAGGATATAGCCCACCACTTAGGGTCCAATACATAATTCAAATACTAAAGCCCAACGTTGCTAGAACTCAACATGGCATTAAGAGCCTGTCACGCCCCAAACCCGCCCCTAAAAGTTTGGGCATGACCACTTCAGAAACAAATACTTAATTCGATATACGTAAGATATGGGGCCTGAACGGAAGCATTTAATATCATAAAATAATATAAAACAATACAGGACAACATCCATTAAGCTAATACTAACATGCCAGGATCACACACTTGAGAGCCAGTTATATATTCAAATACATACACGTACTCAGCCCCATTATTGAGCGTATAACCAAACATTGGTGAAGTAAGGGGTTACATATACATTTTAAACTTAGGTAGACAATTAAGGTGCAAAGCCAAAATCTTGACAGAACTTCGCAAAAATGCATGGGCTTCATCTAAGTGCCTGGACATACTGAGGTTGACAAAAGAGAGGCGAGCATCAAGGGTTAAGACTGACCTCCAAATTGATTACCTACAGAACAGACATAACACAAAGTGAGCGAAGCTCAGCGAATAATAGTACGTAATAAACCAATGAATAACTCGAATCACAAGGTATATAAATACAGCGAACTTATGGTTAATCTTATCCTATAATTGTTTCCAGAACGACCTTGGGCCTAGTCTTCAAATAGAGTGACTTTAAGCCCTTGAACAAAGTGGCATTGAGCCCTTAAACAGAGTGGCATTAAGCCTTTAAACAGAGTGGCATTAAGCCCTTAAATAGAGTGGCATTAATCCCAGAATGCAGAACGGCCTCAGCCCTGTTCATGCATGTATGAACCCAAGAGGTGTCTCGTATGGATTCTAGAGGTGACTCGCATTGCAGCACTTAGTTCCGTACAGCACTTTGTTCTATACCAGAAATCATTAGGTCTTAAAGATCGGACAATCCATATCATGTCATAACATAACCAGAACGGATAAACAGAAACGGAATAATCTCAGTTTCCTAAGAATACCATTATACAATAGTGCACATAAGTTTCTCATGGTTTAGTTACAGATTAACACAATTGTCTCGCGTATAACAGAATAAGAATAGTAACTATTACAGAGAGCACATAATAATGTTAAACCTTTGCATTCATATCGTAGGTTCTGAATGACCTCGGGTCCATATGTAACACAACAGAATTATTTCAGATTCATACGGATACACATAGCTTTTCCAATTATTCTGATTCTTCGGAGATATCCATACTCGATGACTTACAACTGAACGGCCTCAGGCCCATTAGTAGCAAAACGGTATGCTCTCATATTTAAATTGAAACCGTTATTCAAGAATGAACATAAGTTCCCTTTATTCATTAAGAACGACGTAATTTACTTACGGAGAATAGAATGTTCATATTAACTATTAATCAGAATCATACAGAGGTATACACATTTGTTTAATCGTTCATATACGTTAACATAGCTAACCTACAATTAACAAAGTACTAATGGTAATTGTTAGCTGTAAGTAAAGCATACTACAACAGTACTACTACTCATAGTGCTGTAGCGAAGTGCTTGCTCCTCCCGGGTTATGACTTATACACATGCACAACTTTCACTTCGCATGAATTTACAGATATCTTAAGAACATCAAATACAGATTCCAAAAATACCAGAGGACCAAGCACGTAAAACAGAGCGAACAAAGTTTTGTAGCATGGGTCGCACGTGCGGCTGTGAGCCTCGCACGTGCAGCGGTTGGTCCTTCACGTGCGGCAATGAAACCCGCACGTGCCTTTTTAGCAGTAGCCAAAAGCCTAAAAATTCTTCATTTCCCGCACGTACGGCCATGATCCCCACACGTGCGGCGATTTTCCTGTGTGAGCAGTCCGAAATTCATGTAATTTTTTAACTTGGCAAATCAATTCAAAGCATAAAATTGAGGGGAATTAATGCAACACAAGAGTTCAATATCATGATAACATAGGTTTCAAATGTATAAAATCACAAGAAGCTTAAGTTACAAGCTCAATTAACTTAACCCTTATCAATTACAATATAACCCAATTCCTTTAAACATACAAACAAGACATAGGTATAAACATACAATTCTAATTGAAAATCCAAGAAATAAATTGCCATGCCTCTTTATAACTCAATTTACCTTCAAAACAACTAAATATCAAGAATACTTCTTAAGATGACAATATTCACACACTTGATCTCCATGAAAGTAAGAGAAATTAAGAGGTGGCTAAAGAGAAGGTGATTCATGCATACCTTGCCTCAAATCTTTACAAATTCTCTCAATTCCTACTCTTCTCCCTTGAAAAACTTCTTCTCCCTTAGTTCTTCATCTCAACCTCCCTTCTCTTTCTTACAGAAGAAGATATTTTAAGTTTTAGAATTCTAAATCCATTGATTAAGAGCTAAGTATATATATATATATAAGTGAATAAAACAAAAATCAACCAGTTTAATAATCCCAAATCAAATTTCTACAAAAATGCTTATTATTACTTAAAATTACGCTGATCTCAAATGTAAAATCAATTTTGGATTACCAAGCCTCTAAGGCTCTCAATTTCTGATCCAAACATTGTAATTACGACATATATTTTTCTTATCAAACAGATATGCATCCTTAATCATAGGATTCACTTAATTAAACTTAATTTCATATAAAATTTCACAATAAGCATTTAAATGCACAGAATATGGGACTGAAATTATACCCGAAACACATATGAGGGTCGGGTTGTTACACTCTCCCCCCCTTAAATAAGTTTGGTCCCTCAAACTTGTTTTACTATGTAACAAGATTAGAAGTCTTGGTCTTATACCATTGTTCAGTTCCGTTACAGATATTTAATTTATTCCTTAGTTTGAACAGTTCACAGGTCAATTCGATATTCCCTACAATTATGTGAAAACTATCAACTTGTAAAGCAAACTTCGTACCATCAGTTTATAAAATCACATAGCAGATAAGATAAGGCTATAAAAGTCCATTATAGGACGTACAAGGTATAAAATCGTCAGTGGGTAGGGTTTATAATCATAATATTTTCCTATCAATAAGTTTCATAGCATCAAGTCTCAAATACTGAAATATGAAATTTTCAGATACAGAAATATAGTAAATACCGTTTCCTTAAGCTCATAATTCATATATTCTCATAGTATGTCTTAATTTCAGTCACAATAACAAAAACGTTCTCTACCATGTTCATAACCAGATTGATCCAGCATGAATAGTTCATATGCAATTCTCATTAGAAAGTACATGTTCAAACTTGCCCAGTTAAGTAATTCCTTGAGTAAATCTCATAGTGCAAATCAGTTGGAGATGAGTTGTTCGTTAAGGATATATATAGCTTCCAAAATAAATAAATTAATTTCGTGGTAAGATTCAAATCCAGTTATGCATAATTGAATAAGATATCAGGACCTACCAAACAAGGTTCTGCCTAAGAAGCAAGGTATATTCCATTCCAGCAGTCATAAATAAATCGCTTAGGTATGTAGCCACTAGCTTCATCATTAGTTTCTAGTTTTTCTCCATTTCCGAAAACATATCAAAGTCATATCGTTATATTGATTCAAAACTATAAATGCTAATTCTTGACAAGGTCAGAACGATGGGAAGAAGAATCCCAATCAATATCATTAATTCTTCACAGCATTACTTCTAAATACAGTAACACAAGGAGAACCATATTCCAAATTAAATAGTTACGGTAATACCGAAGCAAATAACATACAATTTTGTAAAGTCATGCAGACATACCATTGAAGACACTTGGTCATGCCATCATAAGTCCTAATCTGAACAATAAATACAACTATAACAACCATTATTTTGGGCAAAGGGAGGCACTCAAAAACAAAACTAGAAATCAAACTCAAAGTCATACTTGACTAATCAGTCATAACCATAAGGTATAACATTTTCCCTTAATGAACATTTCTTCTTGTTACAGCATAAATTAATTTAGCCTCTTTTTAATAATTTCGGTATTCCACTATTCAGATGATTCTTTCTTTTTCCTACTGTAAGACACGAGATCAGCCACATGGTTTCGTATTCACAACTTATAATTATAGTGGGTCAGCAAACAGCCATACAGAAATTATAGGCCAGCCGTCTGGCTTAGTTAATTAACATAAACAGTGTATCTAGTTACTCCCCATACGTAGGTCCTACTAGGTTCATTCATAGGGTCATCGATTTCCTTAAGTATACAGTAATCACATCCATCCAGATTCCATAATGTCTAGAAATTCAACAGTTTAGCGACAAAATAATTTGACCATCTAATATCAGAGTTAAAATCCTTAGCCAAATCGGTTCAATATGATAGTCAATCAATTCGAAATCACGTCGTGCATATTATACAAATCTGTATAAACATGTAAGAGGAGGTAGATACTCGTTAACCCATCATCAATATGGAATACCCCCATAATCATTTGTTTCTATCAACATTCGCAAAGTCATGCAGAATAGTTCACATTACACCCTTTAAATACAGAATAGGGATTAATTTAACAATTTGTAATATCTAACATTTGCATATCTACACAGGAATATATCACAGAAATGATTTCTCAATTTTAAATCATTAACATACAGAAACAGGATTTTAATTCTTGCGGTAACTTATCAGTTTACCAATCATTTAGTTTGATCTCGAAGTAGTCAATAACTGCCTATCTTTTTACGGGTGTCATGTAGGCAGACACGTAATATAGGTGGGGTTCTTCATGCCATTCAACCATTCCTTACAAGAAACCCTGATTACAAATTACAGACTACACATAAACAAAACAGATTACAGATTATAGATTACAGATTACAGATTTCCATAACAAATCCCGTTTACACGTAAACAAAACTCATTCGGCATCATCAATAATGCCCTTAGTTCCCCATCAGAAGTTGTCAATAATTTTCTCAGGTCACGAAATTACATTGATTACATGCTGTTTCAAGGTCAATAATCAACTTCCAAACATAGCTAATGTGTAAGTCATTCCCTTATCCATTAAAACAATCAGTAGGAAACAAAATCACATTCACTTAACTTCTTACTCAATTCTAAGAGGGGTCACTATAGGCATAACTTCTTTTCACAGCCAGTCGTACTCAACACAATTTCAGTTAGCACACAAACACATCTTATCAAAATACTCAAATGCAGTAATTTCTCAAAATCACAGATCTAAACATTATTATGACAAGAAAGAATATATCATTTCCTTTAGTCTTAGAAATATTCCATACTTAAAGTTTAGTCACTTCATCTAAATAGATGATAAGTAACTTTCAATCCAAAAATAACAACCGATAACATACGTCTTACCTAATCATTGACATATAGATTGTCTTACCGATCAGCTCGAACCTTCACCATGCTTCCACAGTGCAACACGGTTGACTTAACCCCATCTACATGTCTTGCATTGTTTATCAATCTACGTAAGATAAACAGAGGTAATAATTCCCATAATTATTTATTATTTAAAATTTTCACAATTCCTTTTTACATATGTCATACAATTTTCCTTTTCTTTTTATTTAACCAGGCGGAGGAAGAATCTTCCGGACCTTCCATCTTTATGCTCACCACGTTCTGCATAGCAATCAATCATAATATATACAAGGAATGTACAGCAGACATAAATAGTAACCATGATGGTTAACAATATCACATGTACCATTATCGTTGCCATCAATTTCTTTCATATGGACTAAGGATGTCATGCATGATGCCTAAGTCTTTTCTAGACATCCTAAAGCTCAATGGATTCGTGTGTGAGATAGCAACTCGTGCTCTGATACCACTTGTCACGCCCCAAACCCGCCCCTAAAAGTTTGGGCATGACCACTTCAGAAACAAACACTTAATTCGATATACATAAGATATGGGGCCTGAACGGAAGCATTTAATATCATAAAATAATATAAAACAATACATGACAACATCCATTGAGCTAATACTAACATACCAGGATCACACACTTGAGAGCCAGTTATATATTCAAATACATACACGTACTCAGCCCCATTACTGAGTGTATAACCAAACATTAGTGAAGTAAGAGGTTACATATACATTTTAACCTTAGGCAGACAATTAAGGTGCAAAGCCAAAATCTTGACAGAACTTCACAAAAATGCATGGGCTTCATCTAAGTGCCTGGACATACTGAGGTTGACAAAAGAGAGGCGAGCAACAAGGGTTAAGACTGATCTCCAAATTGATTATCTACAGAACAGACATAACACAAAGTGAGCGAAGCTCAGCGAATAATAGTGCGTAATAAACCAATGAATAACTCGAATCACAAGGTATATAAATACAGCGAACTTATGGTTAATCTTATCCTGTAATTGTTTCCAGAATGGCCTTGGGCCCAGTCTTCAAACAGAGTGGCTTTAAGCCCTTGAACAGAGTGGCATTGAGCCCTTAAACAGAGTGGCATTAAGCCCTTAAACAGAATGGCATTAAGCCCTTAAACAGAGTGGCATTAAGCCTAGAATGCAGAACGACCTCAGCCCTGTTCATGCATGTATGAACCCAAGAGGTGTCTCGTACGGATTCTAGAGGTGACTCGCATTGCAGCACTTAGTTCCGTACAGCGCTTTGTTCCATACCAGAAATCATTAGGTCTTAAAGATCGGACAATCCATATCATGTCATAACATAACATAACCGGAACGGATAAACAGAAACGGAATAATCTCAGTTTTCTAAGAATACCATTATACAATAGTGCACATAAGTTTCTCATGGTTTAGTTACAGATTAACACAATTGTCTCGCGTATAACAGAATAAGAATAGTAACTATTACAGAGAGCACATAATAATGTTAAACCTTTGTATTCATATCGTAGGTTCTGAACGATCTCGGGTCCATATCTAACACAACAGAATTATTTCAGATTCATACGGATACACATAGCTTTTCCAATTATTTTGATTCTTCGGAGATATCCATAATTGATGACTTATAACTGAACGGCCTCAGACCCATTAGTAGCAAAACGGTATGCTCTCATATTTACACTGAAACTGTTATTCAAGAATGAACATAAGTTCCCTTTATTCATTAAGAACGATGTAATTTACTTACGGAGAATAGAATGTTCATATTAACTATTAAGCAGAATCATACAGAGGTATACACATTTGTTTAATTGTTCATATACGTTAACATAGTTAACCTGCAATTAACAGAGTGCTAATGGTAATTGTTAGCTGTAAGTAAAGCATACTACAACAGTACTACTACTCACAGTGCTGTAGCGAAGTGCTTGCTCCTCCCGGGTTATGACCTACACACAGGCACAACTTATACATTAATTATTTTTCCTTCTTAATTCATTTTCTGACTCATTTCACTTCGCATGAATTTACAGATATCTTAAGAACATCAAATACAGATTCCAAAAATACCAGAGGACCAAGCATGTAAAACAGAGCGAACAAAGTTTTGCAGCATGGGCCGCACGTGCGGCAATGAAGCCCGCACGTGCCTTTTTAGCAGTAGCCAAAAGCCCCAAAATTCTTCATTTCTTGCACGTGCGGCCATGACTTCCATACGTGCGGCAAAGCTTCAGCACGTGCGGCGATTTTCCTGTGTGAGCAGTCCGAAATTCATGTAATTTTTTAACTTGGCAAATCAATTCAAAGCATAAAATTGAGGGGAATTAATGCAACACAACAGTTCAATATCATGATAACATAGGTTTCAAATGTATAAAATCACAAGAAGCTTAAGTTACAAGCTCAATTAACTTAACCCTTATCAATTACAATATAACCCAATTCCTTTAAACATACAAACAAGACATAGGTATAAACATACAATTCTAATTGAAAATCCAAGAAATAAATTGCCATGCCTCTTTATAACTCAATTTACCTTCAAAACAACTAAATATCAAGAATACTTCTTAAGATGACAATATTCACACACTTGATCTCCATGAAAGTAAGAGAAATTAAGAGGTGGCTAAAGAGAAGGTGATTCATGCATACCTTGCCTCAAATCTTTACAAATTCTCTCAATTCCTACTCTTCTCCCTTGAAAAACTTCTTCTCCCTTAGTTCTTCCTCTTAAACTCCTTTCTTTTCTCTCTCTCAGGATATTCTGCAAGGGTTACTATTTATGCCTGTTGTACATTCCTTGTATAAATTGTGATTGATTGCTATGCAGAACATAGTGAACGTACAGATGGAAGGTCCGGAGGATTTTACCTCCACCTGGTTAGATGAAAAGAAAATGAAGATTGTACAACATATGTAAAGAGGAATTGTGAAAAATTTGAATAATGAATAATCATGAGAATCATTACCTCTGTTTACCTTACATAGATGGGTGAACAATGCAAGACATGTAGATGGAGTTAAATCAACAATGTTGCACTGCGGAAGCGTAGTGAGGGTTCGAGCTGATCGGTAAGACAATCTATATGCCAATGCTTAAGTAAGAAGTATGTTATCGGTTATTATTTTCGGACTGGATGTTACTTATCATCTGTTTAGGTGAAGTGATTAAACTCTAGGTATGGCATATTTCTAAGACTAAAGAAAATGACATATTCTTCCTTGTCATAACAATGTTTCGATCTGTGATTTTGAGAAATTACTGCATTTGAGTATTTTGATGAGATGTGTTTGTGTGCTAACTGAAATTGTGTTGAGTACGATTGGCTGGAAGAAGAAGTTATGTATATAATGACCCCTCTTAGAATCGTGTGATTTGTTTATTGAAACCTGCAATCTGAAATCTGTAATTTGAAATGTGAAATTTGAAATCCGAAATCTAACTCTGTCATCTGTAATCTGTTTCGTTATGTCTAAATTGCAATCCGTAATTAGGATTTCTTATAAAGAATAGTTGAACGACATGAAGGACCTTACCCACATTACGTGTCTGCTTACTCGAGGCTTGTAAAAAGATAGACAGTTATGGACTACTTCGAGACCAAACTAAATGATTGATAAATGGCTAGGTTACTGTAAGAATTAAAATCCTGTTTCTGGATACTAATGACTTAAGATTGAGAAATTACGACACTGTGAACTTTAGAAAAAAAAAAAAAAAAAACGAATGAAGAAGCGGAAGAACTGCACACAAACCTTATTTTATTCATGTCGGGGTTCACCCCGATCACCATTTTACATCATCAAAAAAAAAAAAAAAACAAAAACAAACCAAAACCCAACACAACACAACACCAAAAGATTTGTTTTCTTTGCTGCAGACGGCCACCCACCGACCTCACTTCTTCGCCTATTCCGCCGGTCTCTTCTTCTTGCCTCTGTCCTGAGCGGCCCTTGCCGGTGTTGCCTCCGTGTTTCCCCCTCCACTGGGCACGATCACTACTCCCTGCTCCTCCACTGCAGCATATGGCGGACCTCC
>NW_021024904.1:1175726-1195336 GCF_004153795.1 Camellia sinensis | reverse complement strand
ATATAAACATTACCATATTGATAATAAATCAACAAAAATAAATGTGCTTTTAAATTAATAACAATTCAAAATCTTAATTTATTTTCTAAATTGAAGTAATTTGATGATTATTACCATATGAATCAAATAATTAATTATTAATTACATTTAAAATGTAATAACCAATGATTGAATGAAATGTGTATTTATATACTTATTTTAAAAAATTAAAAAATTAAAAAAATTGTGTTACGACTTTCAACAATATTTTTGTTTATATTATATAATCTATACTATATATAGCAAATGGTGTTCACAATGAAGAGAGTAATGAGAACTCCAAAACTTAAGGAGGTTTGGGGCTATTTTAGTCACAAAAGACAAAATAAATTATTTTAGGCACAACAAACAAAACATCAAATTCAATTCATAATCATTACACTCTTCTCTCACAAAAAAAGTTAAAAAAAATCAAAAGGCCAAAAAGTCATTTTCAAACCATCTTTTTAGCCTAGGCTAAAATAGACAAAAAAGTCAAAATGTCAAAAAGCCAACCTACTTTCCAAACGGTGGCTTAATTTTCTTATTTCTAAACAATTTAAAATTCTAACTCTTATTTATCCATTAAATAAAATTTCAGTTATTTTTAAAAGGAAAGTATATATAATATTTCAAGCCAAATATGAAAAGCAAAAAAATGAAGCTCAAGTTAAAATTCTAATAAATGTTTAATTTTTATGCATAATATGTGCTTCTTTCCAAAATAGATTGTGGGGCAATTTAGGAAGCTAGCTAAAAACTAGTTTTTAACTTTTAACATATTTTGAATCACATCACTTCTTATAATTTTTACATATAAAAAGACAAAATAATTATAAAAAAAAAAAATCAAAAAACTAACATTTAACTAGTTTCCCATATCCCCATGTATGTAACTTTTCAATATAAATAATTCACACAAATCTCTTTTTCTTACAAGAAATTTAATGGGTCACTCTCCCACTTTCCTTCTCTCTACATAAATTGCTAGTCCAAATATTGTGTCAGTGTTTTGATCCTTTACTTTTAATTTATACTATTACAAATTATAAACAAAAAATTCCAAAAAATAAAAACAATTATTTATTAATTTTTTAATTTTTTTCCAATTTATCCCTATTAATGGTTGATTAAACAAAAAATTTCAATATATATATATTGCTAATAATTCTTTTTAAAGTTCTACCCATTTATATTATTTGAAAAAAAAAATAAAGTTATACAAAAGATGATATTTTAGGGTTGAGATTGGAAAAGACTTTTTGTTTAGAAGGATTTGAGGGGAGATTGGACGCCATGTCCATTGGATCATGGAGTCTATGGTTTTCTTTCCCGACGTTAGGATCTCTATGTTAACAACTCTTGCTGTTAATGTCATCCCCAATCTTTTCTTCTTGTTCGTTGTTGGCCATCTATTCTCCTTAAATCCCCACAGATGGCGCCAAATTGTGGGTGTTGATTTTTGACCACACAACTAAAAGGAAACTCAGTTAGAAAGCACCGGCAGAATAGATTAAGCCCAACAACCTACACAAGAAAATAAGAATTCGGCTGTGGTTCGTCCACCAGAGAGCACTCTGACAATTAAATTAGTAATCAATATCTCTCAAAAATAGCAAATTGTGCTTAAGCTCACAAGAAATAACTTCCTTCAAACTCACGAGGGTGCCTTACTTTTATAACCAGCAGTGACCTGATTCCTTTAGAAGCCTCACTTCAATGGACTCAGGCTCAATGTTCATCCTAGACTCTCAGCTAGACAGGGATAAACTCTTCAGGAGCCTTATCCTTATCTAGATTGAGACCTTTCCCCGCTCTAGGACTCATGTCCCTTATCCGCTTATCTTGAATTCTGACATCTCCGCAAATAACCTTGGCCTAGCTAAGATCATCTCGGCAAGTATGGTTAGGCTACGTGGCACCTCGGCTGACATTTCGACGTCACCTTAACCATGTGCTGTCATTCATAAAATATTTCCCCACACTTGGTAATGGTAAAAACCTACGCATTCTTCATCATAATAGAGAGTGACCTCAAAAAACTAGACTTAGATAAATCACATAAATCAATAATGTCACTTTATGAATAAAAATCCTTGTAATTATTAATGAAATCCTGGAAGGATTATTTATTTATTTTTACTATTACTTTTAAGTATTGGATTATATAAAATAGATTTGTTGCAAGAACTTACCGGATCAAACTCTAGATGCACATTTTGAGGCATTGAGTCCAAGTTGATATGATCTCAGGATGTCAAAGACTACCTTCAAGTCAGCTAGATGGTTCTCAGGTTCGTTGGTTTTCACAACCATATTGTCTATGTAAACTTTTACTATCTTCTCAATTAGCTGTTTGAACATCTTAGTGACCAGTCTTTAGTACGTTGCTCCTGCATTCTTCCACCCGAAAGGCATTACTCTGTAACAATATAGTCCTTTTGGGGTGATGGACATCGTCTTCTCTTCATCTGGGACATACATTGTTATCTGGTGGTAACTTCTGTATGCATCCAGAAAACTCGTCATCCCATGCCCCGAAGTGACATCTACCAGTTGGTCAATCTTGGGTAGTAGGAAATTGTCCTTAGGGCAAGCCTTATTCAAGCTCGTGAAGTCTACGTAGACCCTTCACTTCCCATTCTTCTTCTTCACTACTGCTGTATTAGACAACCAGGTGATAATTTACCTCTCTGATCACCCGTGCCTCTAGTAAATTGTCTACCTCTTTTACAACTGCCTGTACATGTATCAATGTCGGCCTTCTTGCTCTCTAGATGACAGGTTTAGCCGACCTGTCCATGTTAAGTCTGTGACAAGTGACCTCGGGGGTGATCCCTAGCATCTCATACGGTGTCCAGGCAAACACCTCTATGTTCTCTCTCAAGAAACCCTCTAGTTCTCTTTCTTCTTCTTCGGCTAAGCTAGAGCCGAGGAGGAAGAGTCATTCATCATCAACTTCTTATACCAGAACCTTTTTCAAAGGTTCTTTGCTCTTCTCGGCAGGTTCTTTACCGACATCATCCAAGACCTCATGGCCTTCGCTTTCAATTTTTTCACTTTCTGCCTCCCTTACATTACAGGTGTACTTCATTGCTGCCATGGAGCAATTCTTTGTACTTGGTCCCCCATCACTTTTTCAATCCCCTGAATTCGTTGGGAATTGCAACAGTTGGTGTAGAGTGAAGGGAACAACCCTCATGGCATGCAACCAAGGTTGTCCCAAGATAATATTGTACAGGGAAGAAGTATCTATCACAGTGAACTCAGTTGTTACCTTTTTGCTTCATGTCTGCACTTCTAGGTTCTTGGCTTCCAGAGGCCATGTCGGCGTCTCGTTGAATCCGACCATGGGGCTGTCAGACTACTCTAAATTATCTGGGTGAAGGCTAAACTACTCCTTGTAACATTTGACATACATAATGTCACAAGAGCTACCTTGGTTGATTGGTATGCGCCTCACCTAGCATTCTCCAATCTTCAAAGTTACCATCAGGGCATTGTTGTGTGGATGCTGCACCATATCCAGGTCTACCTTAATAAAAAAAAAACCATTGGTCCGTCCCT
Source organism: Camellia sinensis (assembly GCF_004153795.1). Taxonomy (NCBI): domain Eukaryota; kingdom Viridiplantae; phylum Streptophyta; class Magnoliopsida; order Ericales; family Theaceae; genus Camellia; species Camellia sinensis. The sequence goes on along the minus strand of NW_021024904.1, from coordinate 1,191,751 downwards.
AGTATTCATTTGTCCTAAGCTTCTTTTGTTGGACCTGATACACATGTTGTAGGTGCCTTACTCTTTGGGTCTCCCGTCGTACTTCATTCACAAATAGTACTTAAACTTACAAGAAAGAACTTATTTTCGACCCACGAGGGTGCCTTACTTTTATAACCAATAATGACCTGATTCCTTTAGAAGCCTCACTTCAATGGACTCAGGCTCAATGTTCATCCTAGACTCTCAGCTAGATAGGGATAAACTCTTCAGGAGCCTTATCCTTATCTAGATTGAGACCTTTCCCCGCTCTAGGACTCATGTCCCTTATCCGCTTATCTTGAATTCTGACATCTCCGCAAATAACCTTGGCCTAGCTAAGATCATCTCGGCAAGTATGGTTAGGCTACGTGGCACCTCGGCTGACATTTCGACGTCACCTTAACCATGTGCTGTCATTCATAAAATATTTCCCCACACTTGGTAATGGTAAAAACCTACGCATTCTTCATCATAATAGAGAGTGACCTCAAAAAACTAGACTTAGATAAATCACATAAATCAATAATGTCACTTTATGAATAAAAATCCTTGTAATTATTAATGAAATCCTGGAAGGATTATTTATTTATTTTTACTATTACTTTTAAGTATTGGATTATATAAAATAGATTTGTTGATTGTTGAGCTTTTTCTTGTTGTTGAAGTTGTTTTCCTATTAAGAGGCTTTTTGTTGGATTTTTAAAGTTGTTAGATTATGATTGTGCGGATATAATTTTCATCATATTATAAATAATTTTTTTACCAAGTGACACCGCAAAAAACAAATTCTTCGAATAGATTTTAAATAAATAAAAAATCAAAATATATGTGATACTGTTTATGCAACGCTATGGACAAATGGAAATCACAAAACAAGTGGACATTTATCACTCAACTACCTAATAACATTGTTCCACTTATAAATTTGTCCATTACATCATTAATGAAGAACATGAGAATAATAACACAAGCTATTTTAAATGGGGCATTTATTCATAAATTTCTCTTTACCTATTTATATTTTATTTAATTTAAATTATTTTCTTATGTTCCAATAAGTTTTATGAGTGATATAGTTACTAAAATATCCCTAATAATAATAAGATGAAAAGCGCATTAATATTCACATTGACAGTGTGAATATTTCATAATGTGAGCTTTCATATTGTCAATGTGAACATTCATACTATCAAATTTATTTAATATAAATATTCCCATCAACAAGTTTCAAAGGGTTCAAAAAATATTTGTAAAGGTGAAATTGTCTAAAAATACCTTAAATATTGATGATATAGCGTGTTCCAGATGGAACGGGTCGAACTGATCCACGCTTCCTTAATCGGTGCCCGAGGTACCAAGATCACCGAGAGACCTGCACAAGAGTTCAATGGGAAACAGGGAGTCCCCTAGCGAACAAGTTAGAAAGAGAGATAGAATGTAGAGATAGATTGGTGATAGAAAAGCTTAACCTTCTTCTTGTCTTCGGTGTCTGCTTATATCCTCTGGTGATCATTTCGTTGTCCCTTCCGACCTGTCATCTTGGCCGAAGTCTATGCTCTAGCTTGCCTTGTTCATGGTGAGGTCGTTCTGTCTCGACGGGGAGGGGTTATCACAATAAATGCTATAAGTGACTTTATTAATGTCTGATGTGCAATGCAATAACTTTGCAGGATCTTTGTCTGCTTATGTGGCTTGTCCTTCTCTTGCCACATGTTTAGATATCATTGGTTCTTAATGCCATATTGAGCTCCAGCAACGTTAGGCTTTAGTATTTGAATTATGTATTGGACCCTAAATGGTGGGCTATACCCTTTATGGGCTTACCCGTGTCAATAAGTAGGCCCCAACTTTTCCTCTTTATATTTGTCTGCTCTGGCGAACAATCTCCTCTTCTCCTCCTCCTCCTCCTCCTCCTTCGCCTTCCTCTACACCTCCAGCTCCTTCCTTGTCGAATCCTCCCCCAACGGTTGCGGTCCCAAGTTCAGGGCAAACAACGTTGAAGGCAGGACCAACTCGTCCTACCTCACTCCCTTATGTTCCCTCCATTCCCTCACCATCTTCGTTCAGTCTTCGGTCGCCCCGTCCAACTTGGGCTCGATTGATTTCGTGGGGACCTTCCATGTTGTCCGAACCCCCCTTCCACCGTTCGCCGACACAAAAAACCATCTCAGCCTTCATCCCTTCACCGAAGACGGCAGCCCCGCCACTACACCTCGCCCTGCCACTGCCTGCAACGTCACCCACGTCTCTTGTTGACCGGAGGCCTTGTAGCAGGAGAAAAATTCCTCCACAGTCATGGCCACCCCTCCGGTTACTTGCTGCCAGGAACTCGCACAGGCCATCAGTATTTTCCAGGCGTTCGACATCAACTGCCTTGGCGCCACTTCTAGTTTGTTTAGCACATCCACCACTACTTGAGGGAGAGGTAGCCTCAAACCTCCTCGCAATGCTTCCTCGTAGAGACTGAATTCGTCCGGCCGCACATCCGATGCCCTCTCCCTAGATGTGGGAAGCCTGAGCCCTATTTCCGAGGGAACTTGGTACTTCCTCCTTATTCCCTCCAACTACTCTGCCGTAAGTATGGATCTGTCCGGCTTGGTGTGCCAGCGGTCCGGCTCCACTTGACTAATAGGTCTCGCGGCTGCAATCATTGTCCTAGGGCGAGCCCGCACCGCCTGACTAACTACCCTCCCTCCCTTCGCTCTGCACGGTACTGTTCCACCATCTCCACCGCATCGTCGTAGCCTAACGAATCAAGCCTTGCGGTTGTTACTTCCTCTTGGGCCATTTCTCTTGTGTGTTTGCGAATGGCTTCGGACGCGGGCATAAGAAAGTTCACAAAATGTTGCAGAGGTGTATCATTGGAAACAAACGAGTTTACTTCTGGGACGTGTTGGTTTTTTGCACAAAGATATGTAAAACGGATAAAATCAAACGCCCAAGGCTTGCCTGTATTCCAAGGGTCAAGGTCAAATTTTGCCAGTTTGAAAATTTTCAAAAATTTAAAACTGACTTTTCAAACACCCTATATTGACCTATCATTTCATTTTAAAAAATCTTCCCCATTACGGGATTCCGCCACGTGTACGACCACGATCTATTGCCCCTTTCCCCTTCCCTTCACCACGTGCCCCGCGCACCGCCACTCACCCTTCACGGTCGGCCTTCCTCACGGTCAGTCCCTCCTCTCGGTCACCCTTCGCGGTCGGCCCTCCTAACGGTCGGTCCCCCCCTCGGTCACCCTTCGTGGTCGACCCTCCTCACGGTCGGTCCTCCCCTCGGTCACCCTTCGCAGTCGACCCTCCTCACGGTTGGTCCCTCCCCTCGGTCACCCTTCGCGGTCGGCCCGCCTCACAATTGGCCCCTCCCCTCAGTGACCTTTCTCGGTCGGCCCTTCTCACGGTCGGTCCCTCCCTTTGGTCACCCTTTGCGGTCGACCCTCCTCACGGTTGGTCCCTCCCCTCGATCACCCTTCGCGGTCGGTCCGCCTCACGATCGGCCCCTCCCCTCGGTCACCCTTCGCGGTCGGTCCCTTCCCTCGGTCACCCTTCGCGGTCGGTCCCTTCCCTCGGTCACCCTTCGCGGTCGGTCCTCCTCACGGTCGGTCCCTCCCTTCGGTCACCCTTCGCGGTCGATCCTCCTCACGGTCAGTCCCTCTCCTCAGTCACTCTTCGCGGTCGGTCCTCCTCACGGTCGGTCCCTCCCTTCGGTCACCCTTCGTGATCGGTCCTCCTCACGGTCGGTCCCTCCCCTCGGTCACCCTTCGCGGTCGGTCCTCCTCACGGTTGGTCTTCGCCTACCTTCTGGTCGGTCTTCGCATCGTTAATCTCTCACAACTACTGTTTTCTTCTTTATTCCTTTTGTTGGACTAAAGCTGCACTTGGGAATGGGGGACTACTGACACCGGTAAGCCCATAAAGGATATAGCCCACCACTTAGGGTCCAATACATAATTCAAATACTAAAGCCCAACGTTGCTGGAGCTCAACATGGCATTAAGAACCAATGACATCTGAACACGTGGCAAGAGAAGGACAAGCTATATAAGCAGACATAGATCCTGCAAAGTTGTTGCACTGCACATCAGCCATTAATGAAGTCCCTTATATCATTTATTGCGATAACCCCTCCCCGTTGAGACAGAACGGCCTTACCATGAACAAGGAAAGCTAGAGCATAGACTTTCGGCCAAGATGATAGGTCGGAAGGGACAACGAAATGATTACTAGAGGATATAAGCAGGCATTGAAGACAAGAAGAAGGTTAAGCTTTTCTATCACTAATCTATCTCTACATTCCATCTCTCTTTCTAACTTGCTCGTCGGAGGGTTCGCTGGGGGACTCCCCGTTCCCCGTTGAACTCTTGTGCAGGTCTCTCGATAGGCTTGGTACCTTGGGTACCGGTTTGGGAAGCGTGGATCAATCCGACCCGTTCCATCTAGAACACGCTGTATCATCCTAAGGACTTACAGAAAATCTGGAACAAAAGGTGGATGGCTACTTTAATGTCAATGACTGTGAATTTTTTTTTGGAAGCATTTTTTTTTTAATTTTTGACGTTTGCTCGTCTCTTCATCTATACTCTCATATAAAACATATACTTGAGTTGATATGAAAGCTGTCACATTTTTTACCTTTTTAGGAATATCCTTCCCGCTTAATAACTGTCACCCCTTCCCATTCAATAACTGTTACGATGATTTTTTTCCTCTATCAAACCGTTCAAAATTGTTAATCACTTTTCCTCAATCATCAAACTATCCAAAAATTTAAATATAAATTGCAAACACTTGCACCCCACTAGTAAAGTTATGATGTGTAAATGTACCTTGGGAAAAAAAAAAGGAGAGAAGGAAAAGGTTATGTTGTAGATTGGTCATTTGACTTCGCCTCGTGATGGTGCATAGCTTCCAAAACACTTTCTGACCCAAAATCTCGTGCTTTTGTTGTATTTAGCCGACTTATGTTTATCATATGGATGGTAATTGTATTTAAATTTTAGATCTTCTCTAGTTGTACCGGGCATGTTTTTCTCACAATACGGTGTGAACTTGTTCAAAAATTACTTTCACTTGCTTCTAACCTTACATTTTGGTTAAACATATTATACCAGGAAGAACAGTGACATTCCATATGGGATATGGGACACCATCTTGTATCCAATTCATACCCAGTTAAGTGTTTAAGTTCGTAATTTTATTCATATAAAACCAATAAAAAGTCATTTATGTCAATTATAACAACCTTAATTGACATTTTTGCTTTTGCTTTTCTTTTCCCCCTACTATGAGCAGCAAAACAAAACTGGAATTCTCCAAGTGGTAAGCAGAGAAAGGAATAGCTCTTTACATAGGTCAACTTGATCGCCCTTCAGTTCCGTGTTACAGCTTTGTCGCAGAAAATAAATAGTGGATGTTTGGGTTTAATTCAGAGCTATGCTTTTAAGATCTTGCTATTTTGCTTTCATATCTAGGGTACTTAATTTCTGTTTTGGAATTTTAATGCTGACTTAATACTCTTTCTAATTCAGTGATACTTTTACTTGTCCATTCATGTTGCTTCACATGTTTGTAATGTTTGAAGTGAGATGAGTATATTGGTAAATATTAAATGCAAAAAATATGGTATTTGGGAATGCATTTGTGTATGTCTTGTTTGGCAACCCAAAATCATTGCCTGTAATGCCTCGCCATCTTCTTCTTCTGGGCATTGGGGATGGCCTTGAGGCTTGGAGCAAATCCTCAAAACCGCAGTTTGGATTTTTATGACGAACATTTGTGAGGAGATTGACCGAACCATTGAAGATTATGAGAGTTGCAGTAATGGGTTTCTGAGAAAGCGGGGTGTTTGGAGATTTGAAGCCATATTTGATCTACAATTTGGTCATTTTATTTTCTGTTAAGAATACAAAAATTGATTAGGATATCAGATACATAATAATATATAATGGATGGATAAGATTTTAGAGTATTTATTGGTGAGATAAATATTTGTAAAGTCATATATCTATCTACATGTGTGTGTTGTTTTCTGACCACACTGTCAAATAGGTACTCAACTGGAGAACTTTGGTAGAATAGATGGCGCCCAAAAGACCTGCCACAGAAAGAAAAAGACTCTGGCGGTGGCTCATCCACCCGGGGGCACTCCGACGATCAAGTCAGTTATCTCTCAAAGATAGCAGAAGTGCTTAACTCAGTATTCAGAATACAAAAAGCGTATCTTAGACCTACGAGGGTGCCTTACTTTTATAATTAATACCGATCTGATCCCTGTAGAAGCCTAGTTTCAATGGACTCTGGCTCAATGCCCATCCAGGACTCTCAAATAGATAAAGATAAACTCCCTAAGAGCTTTATCCTTATCCTGGTTGAAGTCTCCTCTCATTCTAGGACTCTTATAACTTATCCGCTCATCTCGGATTTCGGTATTTCCGTAGATAATCTCGGCCTAGCCGAGATTACCTCGGTGTCAAGGACATGTGGCACCTCAGCTGGCACTTCGGTGCCACTTTGGCCACGTGTTGGTATCTAAAAAATATGTCCCCACAACTGCCCCTTAGGTTCTATTACCTCGGCATCCTGAGGTGATGGAACCTATATCATTTGAACCCATAGTACGTTGGCTAAACTTGCTCTATCATTTGTTACCGAGGTCATCATTTGTCGACTCCATATGACCAAGACCTATAATCTGTTTTCACCAATACTCTAGAATCATTTAACCAAGTTTGTTCAAGTGATTTAGCCGAGATCGTCCCCTAGCCGATGTCTTTGCTTCATTAAATCAAGGACTCCAAGAGTTTCATCACGCGTATGAGCTGTCACGCACAGTATTTCAACTGTTTTTTCCATGCGTCTCTTCCCCATTGAATCGTACTTGACACGCGCCATTAAGTCGTGTTATATTTACGTGCGCCGTCTGACAAGCACATCGTCCAAGGCACATTCATTGTGGTTTGCCGCCCTTTCGTGTTTTTGGACAAAACTCCACCTTCTCTCTTCGCCGCTTCACTTTTACATCTTCGTTTTCATTCAAACTTTCTCTCTCTAACATTCATCTCCCAAATCTTCCATTCTTGTTCTTGAAGCTTTCTGCAACTTCTTCATTCTTCCCCTCCGGCGAGGCTTTCGCTGCACTTCTTTGCTCATTGCCACCATTCAACACCGGCGTACCTCACACCAGCCTTATCTTCCTTGGTAAGCCATTGTTCCTCTTATTTCAATTTCTTGTTTTGCTTTAAATTGCTATGCTTGTACACTGCCATGGTGTTTTTATTCATGCTCTGAATTTGTTACTTGTGTGTTGATTTCCCCCATTCATCATCGGTTTCATGATTCTGGTTTTGTACCATTTGTTGCTGAATATACACACACTATTCACATACTTGTTTATTTTTCCACTAATCTTGGGTTGGTCTAATACATGTTTTTTTGCTTCCTATAGTACTTTTTTGTCTGTTATTCATTCTTTTTCAGAACCACAGTCTTATACGTAGGCCTGTCAGAATCCTAATTGGGTTCAAGCTATGGAAGATGAGTTGTTTGCCTTACAGAAGACTAACACTTGGGAGTTGGTTCCTTTACCTACTGGTAAGAATTTGGTTGGTTGCAAATGGGTCTATAAAGTCAAGGCTCATTCTGATGGTTCTCTCGAGCGCTACAAAACTCGCTTGGCTGCTAAGGGTTTCTCATAGGAGTATGGTATTGATTATGAGGAGACCTTTGCCCCTATTGCCAAGATGAATACTGTTCGTACCTTGATTTCTGTTGCTGCTGTTCGACATTGGCTTCTCTATCAGATGGACGTTAAGAATGCTTTTCTTAACGGTTATCTCACTGAGGAGGTCTACATGCGTCCTTTCCTTGGTCTTCTCCACTATTCTAGACAGGTTTGTCGTCTTTAGCATGTTCTGTATGGTTTAAAGCAGTCTCCTTGTGCTTGGTATGATCGCTTTCAAACTGCCGTTACCGAGCTTGGGTTTCATCCTTCTGCTTCCGACTTTGCTTTGTTTATGAGATATACCTCGGCTGGTTTTGTTACTCTCCTACTCTATGTGGATGATATGATCATCACTGGCTCTGACTCTTCTGTTATCTCTGAGGTCAAGCAACATCTCTTCCGTACCTTCGAAATGAAGGATTTTGGTTCATTGCGGTATTTTCTTGGTATTGGGGTTGCCTCTTCTCCAAAGGGCTATTTTTTGTCTCAGGCCAAGTATGCTAATGAGGTTATTCATCGTGCCGATCTTACTGATACTAAGGTTTCTGATACACCTATTAAGCTTAATGTGAAGCTCAACTCTACTGATGGTGTGCCTTTGGATGATCTCATAGTTTATCACGAGCTGGTAGGTTGTTTAGTTTATTTGACTGTCACTTGCCTTGATCTTGCTTATGCTGTTCATGTGGTTAGTCAGTTCATTTCTGCTCCTCGCTCTATCCATTGGACTACTTTGGTCCGCACTCTTCGTTATCTCCGGGGTACCATCTTTTAGGGCTTGCTGTTGTCGTCTACTCCCTCTTTAGATTTGGTGGCCTATGCTGATTCTGATTGGGCTGGTGATGTTACTGATCGCAAGTCCACCTCTGGTTTTTGTATGTTTCTTGGCGATTCCTTGATCTCTTGGAAAAGTAAGAAACAAACAGTTGTTGCTCACTCTACTGCCAAAGCTAAGTACCATGCTATGGCTCATGCTACTGCTGAGCTTGTTTGGCTTCGTTGTCTTCTCTCTGATTTGGGTGTACCTCAGTCTTCTTCGACCTCCCTTTATTGTGATAACCGTTGTGTTATTTAGATTGCCCATAATATTGAATTGACGAAACACATTGAGATTGATTGTCACTTTGTACGACATCATCTACAGTCTGGCTCTATCTCGCTTCCTTTTGTCTTATCGGCTTTGCAACTTGCTGACTTCTTCACCAAGACTCACTACCGCTCGGTTTCAGTTTCTTCTTAGCTAGCTCTCAGTGTTTTCTGCTAAAACACCTTGAGTTTGAGCAAGGGTGTGAGAATATATATTATATATATGGTATATTAGGAATTAGGAATTAGGCAATTTTAGGCAATTCCCTTTTCTTTGTATTTCCTTTTTCTGTCATAGATTAGGGCTATATAACTGATGCACTCTTTGTAAATATACACAATTGAATATACAGAAAAGCTTTCAGGAATCTTACAATAATTCTTAATTGTTTGTGTAAGAACCAACATAATGGGACCTCACTTCAACTTTGTCCCATCGGAGATGAAGCTCACCCAATCCCTTTCTGGAACCTACGATGGGTTCTCTAACACCACCGTACACACACACACATACACACCTTGTTTGGCCCCGTCAAACTTTAGGAAAGACTACAAACATATCAAGTAAAGGATGTCGGGGTGTGACTAAAGTTTTTAAAGGCAAATGCATAACTTGAGGCGTTTTACCCCTCATGCGGCATAGCGTAAGCATTTCGAATTTTAAAATTTAATATTTAGTAAATAAATTAAATATTTTAAAATAGTGAAAAACAAATAAAAATTTAAGAGAAAGGTATAAATACTTATCTCCTTAAGGCATCAAACATTTCACTACAAAGAATGAAGCTTGCCTTCATTGAAAGTGAAATTGACATTCTTAGTTTTAGTAATTGAGCTTCTCACTTGAGCATTAACTTGTATTTTTTGTTCATTGTTCATTTACTTTATTTTTTCTATATAATATAGTCACAAAAGGGGTCCTTTTTTTATTTTTGGTTTTTTGATGTTTAAACTATTTACTGAACTAAGTTTAACAAGAGTCTACGACAATCTCTTCATATGCGTACGCGTCATAGGCTTATGTGCAAAAGGCATACAAGGCGCACCTAAGGCGCATGCCTCAGATTGTGATGGGCAAGCCTTTGGGGAGTATAGCCTAAAAATAGCCTTGATGCGTTTTACCTTAGCCTCAAGGCGAGCCTCAGTAAAGTCTTTGAAAACTTTGGGTGTGACAAATAGTTTACCTTTCAGACTTGTCCATGATACATACAACACACATATAGTTAAAAATAGATTTCTATATAGAGAGAATAGGAATGTGTATATATATTGTGGGAAGTAAATAGCAAGAAACTAATATTGCAATGACAATGACAACTTGATGAGCCAGAAGTCCACACCAGAACAGGCAGCAACTAACATGTAGGCTGTGTGGTGGGGCAATGCATTCTGAAACCAGTACTGCTCTGAACTTGTGATGGGTTTAATTCTCTACCGCCATACCTGTCCCTGATTGCAGCCTCCCAAACCAGTCTCTTTAGGGGAGGGTTACCCCAATTTCTGGTTAATTGCCATCCTCAGATGTGAAGTTGTAGTAAATGGTAATCGAGGAGAGTTCAGCAAGCCTACTTCTTAATTCTGGTGAACTTTGTTATCTGTTTTTAGGTTTGATGCTTTTCTTTGGCAACACCAACACTTCCTTTTTTGCTCTGGACAGTAACTCAGGGAATTTATTCTCGACCCGATAAATTAGGTGGTAGCCTGTTCGCATTTCTTACTGTTCAAGATGTGGCAAAGCAATTGAACCCACCCGGATTATGGTTGAATATTCAGGTAAACCTTGAGTAGCAAGTGTTCTATTACATGAAATTGGTGTCTCCCTTCAATATATATAGATATATATTCTTTTTAAATTGTGTATGTTCCAGCATCACAACTGGCACTTGAACTGACCTTATTTTTGTTCTAACACTTCTGCAGCATGATGCATTCTTCAGCCAGCAAAACTTCAGCATGAGAAGCTTTGTACTTTCTGTATTTAAAAGTGCTATAGTTAATTATATCTCTTCTCCAGAGGTGGACTTCCTAAGGAGTATATTGTCTCGCAAACCAAGCACAACAAAACTCATCTTCCGGTTTCTGGGACAAGATGAAGTTGAGCCTTCTATTAACCAAACTTATGGTTTTCTATTAAGTAATTTGACATTTATCAAGACATTTGCTTCTGGAATTCTTGTTCCCAAGTCTTATATATGGCCTGTAGATAATCTATATTTACAGCTTCATACCTCAGTTGTTTTGGATGCTCATAAAGAAGGTCTAGAAGTTTTTGCATCAGATTTTGCAAATGACGTACCTTTTGCCTACAATTTCAGTTATAACCCTGTAGCTGAGTATCTATCTTTTATTGACAATGGAAACTTCTCTGTGGATGGTGTGCTTTCTGACTTCCCAATAACTCCATCAGCGGCCATAGGTATGTAGTTCACTCGTATCATTTTATAGGTCTCAGTCAATAGAATGTGAATCAGTGCTGATTGAGAAACTGTTTTTGTATACAAGTCTACATGTGTTAAATAATTCACATCGGCCAACCCCTTTATTTAAAGAGATAAAAATCAAATATTTATTTGAAGACATGTTGCTGAATTTGATTAGAGGAAATATTTATTTCCTTTTCCTATAGGTCCCATGTGCTAAAGTGGCTTATTCTAATTAGCCCGCTTATTATCTTTGAAACTGTATCATTTTGACACATGTGATTCAGCCATTTTGTAACCGTGAATTGAAACTATTAGACACACGGCAATATTTTACTTGCCAATGAGTAGTTCTCCTAGCTGGGACAGTGCTGGTTCCTTGGGTGCATGCTAGATTTGTCAAAGTTTCTTTGTGAAAGTTTTTGACCATTTCTACATAAATACTTAAATTTACTACTAGATTCATACTACTTGCTTAATCTCATAATCATTTCTTCAGATGTTAATTTTTCCTCTCTTTTCCATTATTGCAGCTTGTTTCTCTCACAGAGGCAGAAATGTGTCAGGACAAGGTATGCTACTATTATGTAGTGCTTCTTCCTTGCGGCAGATCTTGTCCTTCCTGTTTTGCTTGTGGGTGGTATTAATGTCTGTGTAGTTTCTTTCTTGTGTATCTTTTGATGCACCATTATGAATTATTGGTTAAATAATTTGTTTTGCCCTGTCCATGGTTCAGAAAAGCCTTTGGTTATCTCATCAAAAGGATCGAGTGGGGACTGCCCTGGTTGTACTGATTTGGCATATCAACGTGCCATTTCAGATGGTGTAGATGTTCTTGACTGTCCTGTTCAAATGACGAAGGATGGGATACCGGTTTGCTTAGGCTCTATCAATCTTATAGATTACACAAAAGTTGCTCAATCAAGTTTTAGCAACCTTACGACAACTATTTCAGAGCTTGGAGTAGTCAATGGGATATTTCCCTTCAGCCTCACATGGAGCCAGATTCAGAGTTTGACTCGTAAGTTGAAAGCTGCACATACTTTCTTGTTATTTTTGTGTTCTCCTTCCCTTCTTTCTGGAAAATTATTTAACATGAGCACAAGTGGTTGCCTATGTTTATTTATTGTGCATAATAATTATATGGTATATTTATAATTTATCTATGTTTTTTTCACTGCAGCTTCAATATCGAACCCGTATATAGCTTCCCAATTGTTCCGGAATCCAAAATTCAAAAATGCTGGAAAATTTATGACGCTGTTTGAGTTTCTGGCCCTTGCAAATAATGCCAGTTCTGTTTCTGGTGTTCTGATCAGCATAGAGGTGAGTATATGTCATATCATAACATGTTTCTCATATTTTTGGAATTCTGGTATTAACAAGTGTATAAATGTGTTACATGTGGAAAACACATTTTCTCTCTGCATTGGCTTGCACTAGTTAGCCTTATCCATATTTAGACAATCTGATTAAGGAGGAGAAGGAGGTGTTTACACCCAGTAAGCTGTAGGTTAAGGGAGGGCATGGCTTGAGATAAACAGGCCGGCCCTGAGATTTATAGGGCCCAAGGCAAACTATGAAAATGGGGCCCCTCTAACGTATATTTTTTTTAATAAAAAGTTTATGCATAAAATGATAAGTATTCAAATTTTTTTTATGTAAGTATACTTGAACATATAATCATTAAAATTATAAACTAAAATTTACTTTTATATATTAAGATAGGAAGAAATCAGTACAATGACTCAAAAATATCAAAAACTGGTTTTATTGCTTTATAGTTTAGCAATATCCAGTTTACAATTAACCCAACGATCACTTAAATACTACTCTTTTTGCATTTTTAGCTGCAAAATCACTAATTAAGTTTGCATAATCTAATTTATCTACCAAATCCTTTTCAATAGACAATATAGCTAATCCATTCAATCTTTCTTGTGACATTGTTGATCGAAGGTAGGATTTGATCAATTTTAACTTTGAAAAACTTCTTAGGAAACATGGCTATAATCACAAACACTTCAATCCACAAATCACAATCCACTGATCTGATAGCAAATAAATTATAAAAAAATAATTTAATGAAACAAAATTAGGACAAAAAAATTATTCAATTATAACTGATAAATATCTAGGTAAAAAAATTAGGGTTAAATTATTTATTCCACTAAAATCTAATGGATAAAGGAGGTAACAAAAAAATTAGGGCAAATTTATTATTCTATTAATTGATAGAGAAAGAATATAAAAAAAAAATTAGGGCAACTTTATTTAATAAAATTTGATAGTGAGAGAGAGGACTTACCATGAGAGAGAGTGTGTGTGAGAGAGAGTTAATCACCGGACGAGTGTGTGAAAGAGAGAGAGTGAGGCGCTCACAATGCTGTGCTCTGCGTCTGCCTTCAACTTGGTGTACATACTTCCATCTTCATTTCATCACTTCGTTAAAGAGAGAGATTGAAAGCAGAAGCACACCATAGCAGTGCACTGAAGTATGTATATTGTATGTATAGTTTGGGTTGGGCCCAAACACATTTTCTGTTTTTTTTTTAATATATTTTCATTTTAATAAATATGGGCCAAACACATTTATAAATAAATATGGGCTAAATTATATATGGGCCTAATAAAACATTTTGGGGCCCTTTAAATTGATCTTAAATGGGCGACTGACCCAAAGGTCCAAGCCCAACATATCATACCCCATTTAGACCCAAAACAAATTTAATACTCCATTAAGTCCTCAAATTAACAATAAGACGAAAATACCCACAATATATCATCCAATTTACACGCGCGCAACCATCTCCCACGTCCCCATCATCTCAGTCCGATCACTACACTGTCACGTCTCCGCCGCTCGAAATCGACTCCTCAGTCCTCCATCTCTCTTCCGTTCAACTCCATCCCCTCTGAAACCCTAACCCTAACCAAAAAACGTAACCGTTCATCTTCATCACCCACAATCATCTCATTCTGATCAGTACACTGTTACATCTCCGCTGATCGAAATCGCATTCTCAATCCTCCATCTCTCCTCCGTTCGACTCCATTCTCTCTGAAACCCTACCCTAACCACAAAACCAAACCGTTCATCTTCAACACAACACCAAGCCGTTCATATTCTCCAATCGGCGACTCTCAACAACACGAAGAACCATCACCACTCTGAAGAGATTTCATAGTTCCTGACTTCCGATTCACAAAAATGGGGAAAAAAAGTAACATCTCTCTTCACCTATTCATTATTTTTCACATTTGTACATCATTCTTTAATATTTCTTATATACACATTTTACATACTTCCAAATGTATAAACCCTCTTTTAATATATATATAGTCCCCTGTTTTTCAACATTCTAAACACTGTTTTTACACATAAATTCCTGTTTTAACACATTCAACACCTTATTCTTATTCTTGTTGTTCAATATTGGCTTCTCTTATTCTTATTTTTGAATTTTTAATCTTCTTGTTGTCATTGTTGCTTTTTACAAAATACAATGGGCTGTTCCTATGTTCATACTGTTTCCTTATAAAAACTGCAACATCATAGTGTTTCATTTCATCACTATACAAGCAACATATCTAAATTTATTCAAAATGCAAATGAAACTGCAAAATTACACAGTTTAACCACTACTCAAAACAAATAGCTAACTTATTATAAAGTGCAAATCAAACTGTCAAATTATACAGTTTCGTAACTCTTACCAACAAAATACATATAACTTCATATTAAACTGCATATAAAACTTCAAAATTATACAGTTTTGTCACTATATTACTCATACCCTGTTGTCACTTTCATTTTTTCAGAAATAGCTGTTGGAAGATATTGGAAGAAACAAACCCGTATGCCCACAAATCCAATCAGGGATTTAACCATCTCCCCTTTTGAAAGTCCCTCTCCTGTATCCACTCAAATGCCACCACCACACCCAAAAACAACCAAATCCAACAGACCCCACCAAAAAACCCACAAAACAACCACACCACCTACAAGAAAAAGCCCAAGAACTACACCACAGACCCCACCCACCCAACAAACACCAACCACACCTCCAACCACAACAAAAACAAACAAAAGAAAGCCAACAAAAAACCAAGAAGCTCCTCCAACCAAAAAAAGAAAGCTCCAAGAAAGCCAATCAACTCCCAAAACAACAACCAAGGCATCAAAAGAAAAAAAACCAGCAGTCCCTGCAAAGAGAGTCCAACAATTTAATTATCGTTCCAACATCGGAACGGTAATCAAACTGTTGAAGGGGGTCAAATTCACAAAAGCCCAACAGACAGAGCTGCAAAAAACCCCTTTTTGGCCCCTTATAAATGCTCTCTCCTCAACACAACTGAAGGCCTCTTGGTGCAGATGCTACAATTCCATTGTAGCAGAAATGACAACACTCTACAACAAAAGAAAAAGATCATTTGTACTTGGCAAAAAGGAAATGAAACTCAGAACCAGTGATGTCAAGCTCATTTTTGGTATCGACTGTGGAGAAGACAGCATCACCACCAAATCCTATGCAAGACCAAAGGATTTTGAGCTTCCATTTTACAAACGAAGATGCAAATCATGAGTTCCACTAAGTCTCTGAACTCAGTTAAGTCAAACTTCTTTCGAAACCTAAACTCTAAACCATTTTGAGCCAATCTCACAAATTCAGGCTTCGGTAAGATGATCCTACATTTATTTCGTGCTCTTTTAAATTTGGCAATAAACTGAGTAGCTTTCTCATCAGGCCTTTGACTCAATCTTGCCAAATCTGT